>PVLD010006579.1:0-99373 GCA_004027595.1 Dinomys branickii | reverse complement strand
CCCGTGCAAATTCCCTACTATCTTATCTATAATTTGGTATTTCCTTTAATGTTTTTGTGTTAACTAATGTGAAGATAACTATGTAATACAACATCCAGTTCTAATTCCCTACTATATTCTGTATAACTTTGTATTTTCTGTATTATTTATGGCTTTTCTGGTTCATATGTTTCCATTCTTTTGTCTTTAAAATAAAATTAAAAAAAAAAAAGTGTTTTTTCCACTTCAACAAGCTAAAGTTTCTTTTGTTCGTAACTAAGAGCTTCCAAATGAATGCATAATGGAATTTCTTTGCTGCCAACTCAGATTGGACATTTGTTGTCCACGGTATTGTCTGAAGTTCCTGAAAATAGGCATTTAAATTACAGAAATGGCCTAAGTGTTGTACAGAGGCTTGTAATGGCTCTGTATATTTTAACTGTAGGAAGCTACAAAAAAATGTTCTCAGATTCATGGAAGTATATTCATGACCTGACTAATCTATTGCTTGCAATCTTCTGGCAGGTGGTTTGGAATTCTGTGGGACCCATTTCAGGGTAATTCAGACTTTAATGTTGTGTTTGTTATTTTATTATACATTGCTAAGCTGAAAGAAAAATACTAGATACTTTTGTGTCAGGAATTCAGTATTTCATCCACTGCTCTATGTTGAAGAATATTGTTTCAAATTATAAAAACTAAAAAACAGATATATGCTGTGATTTTGTGAATCTCACAGAAAAGATTTGATGAATTTTTGTATCTTATAAGAACGGACTGTCATGACTATAAGTTTTTCTCATATTAAATGTTGGAACACTGGTAGGTAGGCCTGGAGGAACACAAGATCAAGCAAGTTTTCCCTTCCTTCAGTGTTTTAACTGGGATCACAGTCATGGTAGCCTAATAGTTTAACCCGCCTTTCCTGGAACCTTCAAGGTAGTACTCAGTCACACGGCACAGGCATTCAGACTCAGACTCAGAAAACACCCAGATGTGAGACACAGCTTGTTGAAGAGTCAGGCGTGGCTGAGAGCATAAGACCTGGACCTTGTGTGCTTTACATGAAGATATTCCAAATCAAAATTCAAAGCATAATCCCAGCTAACAGAATTCACATCTGGGTTAGTTGGCCAAAAAGACTGCTAATATGTGATTTCTGATATCCAGAATGTGGCATCAGTCCAGGTTTTTGTGAGGAGGAACTCAGGAAATTTAAGGAAATGTCTGTCTCAAATAGTGTAGTATGAAGCTAGCCTGCTGCCAGTCCCCGGAGACTGCACCCTCACACTAGGTGCTGCTGCCCTCCTTGCATGCTGTAACTGTAGCACATACTCCCTGTCCACTGTGACGCTCAGACGGTGGTGATACGGCCATGGTGATACATACAATAGCCATTCCTGGGCGCAGGGGCATCTGTCTTGTGAAAAATGATAAGCAACCCGGAATCAACCAAAGAGGGAGAGGCTGGCCCTCAGACGGGACGTGAGTGGGAACTCAGGTTGGAAGGGGCTCAGCCGCGCAGGGGCAGTGGCTCTCACTTGGCTCTCCAAATCTATCCATTTACCCCTTTCTTTGCTGGCAGAGTGTGGAGTTTTCTCTAGTATTTAATCTCCTCCAAATGCTGTTGGGAACAAAGGTGAATATGGAAATGTGTCTCCCAGATTATCCTTCCAGGAAAGCATTGTTCCAGGCTTCAGCAGGCAGCCCCTTCCAGGGTTGCCATGATTACAGACAGTCACCTTACTACACCCTCCCAGGGACAACACACCCAGTGCCTGGTCCAAGGGAAAATATAAGTGCTAGGCCATTTTCCCCAACATGGCTCCTCACAGATGACACTTGAGTATCACAGCTTTCTGTGCGGATTGGCTGAGACTCTCAGTCCTGCATTACAGGTCTTCCTCTCCTGCCCGAACCTGCCTTCCCCACCCCATTCCTGGGGTGTTTCCTAATAAAAATCCTAAAACCCACACTATGTCTCAGTCATCTCAAGAAACCCAAACTACATCCACCACTTTCTCTAACTCCAGGAGTGGAATGGATTATTCTGAACAACCACTGGGAAATATGATTCTCTTTACCAAAGGTGGACTCAAGAAGGGAAATTTCTGACCCAGTTCTAACTAATGGAACATGAGCCACTGGGAACCAGTCAGAAGCTACTGGAAGAAGAACTTCTCATGTCTCTGAATTTTGTATTTGGTGTAAGAGAATGTGATGTCTGGGGCTGTTGCAGCCAAATTAGACATGAAAAGAGTTGGTCAACAGCCTGAGGGTGAAAGAGAGCAAGAACATAGAGAAAACATGACCCAGGGATGATGGTGCTAAACAATCACAGAAGCCACACTCGCACACACACTCATACACACATACACACACTCACATACACACACACACACTCACACACACATGCACAACTTCACAGATTACTCTTCAGTGTACTACACATCCTGGTACTCAGGTCACAGCTTCTTGGCCTAGATCCCACAGGGAAAAGCCCAAGATGCCAAGTTTGCTTTCTGACATGAGCACCCCATTTCTTGTATGTGAGCCAACCTCTTTCTCTTCGGTTGATTCCAAGAACAGTTCTCCTTCCCAACACAAGAACCCCATAATACTCTTTTCCAGAAAATATTTGCAATTATGAAGATGGCTTCTTATTGCCTTCATTCACTGCGCTTTCGAACATTCTAAATATAGTGACTGCCCTATTATTCATCCACCTTTTGCCCTTTTGTGCCATTTCCAACTCCCTCACCGTCAAGACTGGTCATCAGGCCAGGCATGGTGGTGCATACCTGTAATCCCAGCATGAGAGAGGCTGAGGTAGGAGGATCATTGTGAGTTTGAGACCAGCCTGGGCTACAAAGTAAGCTCAAGGCTAGCCTGAACTGCATAATGAGACACTGTCTCAACAAAAAAAAAAAAAAAAACAAAGACTGGTCATCAGTTGTCTCATAACCATTTACCACAAAGTCAAACAACAGCAGAACAGTGGCTGAGCACATGGACAAAGCTGAGTGTAACTTGTTACAGGTTGAGGGTGACAGTAGGTAGAACCCTTGCCATTAGAGTTAAAAGAACAGAACTGACTTTATTATACCTGCCAATTCTACATGGTAAGAATAATTATACTAAATATAATAATGTGTATGAACACATAAAATTATTTTTGTGAATTTAAGGTGGAGAGATGGATTTGCTCCCTGAAGTCAGTCCTGCCAACAGTTGTAGCAGTTCACTGGTCTAGAGTGAGAATAAAGATTTGCACAGAACTTGCAAAGCGAGGACAACAAAGACTTCACACTTGATTGGGCTGAGCAAACCTTGCTGATGTCACTGTCCGTGTTGAGTGAAGGATGAACCATGTTCTTCTCTCCAAATCATGTGCAGACGTTCATGTAATGGATTCCCCCAACTTCCTGCCTGCTGCTGCCTACAACTACAAAGTGAATTTGGGATATTAAAAGTCAGTCAAAGGGTGAGGAAAAGAAAGACTGGAAATGGAAGAAGTTTGAAATGTGATTGGTGACGGGAAATGATAGCTGGGTTTGACTGAATTTTGATTAAAGGAATTAACTCACTAAATTCTAGTGAACATTTAGTAGTTCAGGACTGCTTTGCATGTCCAAATAGCAATGATAGCTGTAAAGAGAGTATTTTAGAAAACTCACCTCGTTTTTTCGCATATATAATTTAAAATTATCCAAGTCCTATATACCCACAGCAGCAGTAGAAGACACCTTAGCCAACAACAGGAGGCACCCCTGGGCCTGACGGCAAGAGCACTGATAACTAACCCTGATTTCTGTCTCACAGTCTCATGTAGTGACTTTTTGGAAGCTCAGAGATGGGCAAATGTCAAAGCAGGTCAGAGTTTCTAAGGGGCCTTTGACTGGCTCCAGAGATGGGAAATTAGACAATTAAAGAAAATAAGGTGAAAAAATCTTTTGCTACAAATACTCTTATTCTTTCCCTCCAGGCCCTATGTAATGCAAGTCCAAAAATCTCTCCCACTAGTTCCTCTGTCCCTATGTCTGGGCAGAGGGCAGTGTGCAGAAGACACAGCAGGAACAGACACAGCTGAGCTGAGTGCTGCTAGCACTGAGTCTCGGTTCAGTTCACCTGTGCCCTGAATGCACGGTGTGTCCCAGGAATCCCTTTTTATGAAGCCAAAGTAATTTCCTCTTTCCTTCTACCAAAAGAATCTCAAGTGGCAGTCTGCCTCACAGTTTACATTCACATCTGTGGTGTCATTATTCTCCACCTGACAACTCTCAGGACCTCCTACTTTCCTGTCTTGCATTTTTTGGAGATTCCACGCAGACGGTTGCTTCACAGGAGATTTAGCCACCATTTGTGTCTTGGCTTCTGTGTGCTATAGCTGTTGCCCCACCATCTCAGGACATGGTAGAAAACACATCCCGGTCCTGTGTCTGCACTGGCTTGCTGGGCCATCACCAACCTGCCCCTCTTCCCCATCTAGTGACTGTGATGCGGCCTGACTTCTCATGGTCGTTATGGACTTCTCTCTACATCGTTAGCCTCCCAGGTACTTTGCCAGCTTTCATCTGAGTGAATCTCACATTCTCGCTCCTTTGAAGAACAGGGAAAGATTTTTCCTCGTTGTGCCCTGCCCTTCCTCTCCGGTGTTAGGGGAACATCCTGCAGAAGGCTTAGTTCCCCAGGAGCATCCTCGCTGTGGGCTGACCTGCCCTCCAGACAGCTGATTTGGATAACTGAACTTCCAGTCCTTGGAGTGTACTTTCCCTTTCAGTACATGGGCCTTGAGGCAGAATCTTATCCACTCCCAAGGGAGTACTGTGGGTTGGAGGGGCCGCTCAGTACCTGACCCGATGACCTCCCCAAATCCTCTCTCCATCTAAGCGAGGATCTTTTGTTTTCTACTGCTTTTGCTTAGGTAGTATTTCTTAAGGAGTGTTTACAGAGACGGTCTGATGACTATGTCTGAGATACCAATAGTCTTGCTATCGCACACAGGTCTTTATTAAGCATTGTCCGTCCACAGCAATGTAAAGAATGGTTCCTTTAGCAACATAACGGATAAAGTAACTCGTAGTAGTAGAAGCCACCTCATATTTCCTACCTGCTTAATGAATTTCTAAGTAACTCCATCTTCTCAAGAGCATCCAGCCTGGAAAAATTATTCAGATAGGACTGTAGGTGCATACTGTTACTTTTTTGTTTGGCTATATAGAGTCACATAAAGAGCTATATGAACTGTTTAAAAACAGAAAAGAAGATGAACTCTGCTGTGTAGAGAATGGTCAGTTGACCAAAGGGTACCTCCCAGTAACAGAGTCAGAGGTGAAGGCACTTGTGATGAATGGTCTTCACCCGTGAAAGGGTGTGACATCAAAACACCAGCACAGACCTCACACATTATGATGAAATGCTGACGGGTGCTAAATTGGAAGAAGAGAGACTCTGCTTGTCCTTGGGGATCTCACTTCCAAGATAGTCATAAAACAGCTGCTACTGTTTGTCTAACCTCTCTCCCCTTTGAGGCATGGGGCTGAGAGTTGTTTTGTTTTGAATCGCTATAAAACATGACACCTATTTTCTCAGGTATTATGTCATTTAGGACACCTGATATTTTCCAATTTCGGGCCCTCTATCACAGTGAACCTGACTTATGAGCTACATAGAAGCTAATGTTTTCCTTGTGAAAGCAAAAGCAGTATATTACAAACTGCTGATTAGACTACTTTTTGATAGTTTCTTAGCCTTGTTTCAAGAAGTGACATTGACATGTCTCTTTTGTGCTTACTGAAATATTTTTACTCATTTACCAGGAAAATATCTGAGGTTCATTTGAAAATTAATCACTACATTTTTGTCACAATGGTAGAGATATTGAATAAAAGCTATAGTTTCTAAATTTTTTTTTGTCTTTTTGAGAAAAGGTCTTGGTACACAGCTCAGGCTGGCCTTGAGCTCACTTTGTAGCCCAGGCTGGTCTCGAACTCACAACAATCCTCCTTCCTCAGCCTCCCGAGTGCTGGGATTACAGGCATGTACCACCATACCCAGCCTAGTTTCTAAATTTAAATAACTTCTTAACCTTGTTCAAATATATGAGTTTTCTATTATATTTTTTTTTCCTTTTAATATGTCAATTCTGCTAAGGTTCATCCTAAATTATTCAATCAGACATATGTAAAACTGTGAAGGAAATTTGCAAGTGTAATTTAAATCCTTACTCAGTTGGTTTTAAATACAAGAGATTGTCTTGGATAATCTGGGGCCTAATTTGATCATATTGAAAGGCTTTAAAATCAGGACTGAGGAGAGAAAGAGGAAGGAGGAGAGAGAGAGGTAGAGAGAGAAAGAGAGAGAGAGAGAGAGAGAGAGAGAGAGGAAGAGGACCAAAGGAGGGAAGGGGAGTGAGGGAAGAAGAGAGAAAAGTTTCTGGGAGATTATATAATTTCCTTAATAACAGGGATCACTTAATTTTTGTAGATATTAATAAATAAATGATAAATTTTCACTTGTAAAAGAAAGCATAAGGTTTGAAAATATAAAGTTCAGAAATAGAAAAAGAAACACTGGTTTCTCTGAATTCCAGATGAGATCTATGAATACAAAGTTCTGCAGCCTCATCAGTGAGGTATGCATGCCACCAACAGGGGTGACTCGAGGTCAGTGTGCAGCTGAACATGACAAGAGCGATTCGTCTCACACAGACCCAAGAATAGCACAATCTCTTATCAATTTCTGAAAATTAATTTCTTTTTAGAGACAAAGAAACCGTACACTTAGGCCATTTGCTAGAACATACAGGAGGCCTACATGGAGCTGTCCTCCTCATCTGGCCTCACAGATACACCAGACAGCCGTCCAAAATACCCAAGCCTTCTGCTGATGCTGCTATGGCCAGTAGCCCAGAGGGTGTTGATGGAAAGTTAAGACTCATACTGTTGCATCTTCAAGCTGGGAGTGCAATGTGATTATGTTCAAGGGAAAACTGCAGTCAAAAGTGCGTGTCCTCCAAGAGAATAAAATTATAGATGGTCATCTGTGTTATTATCGTCAGCTTCTAGTATAACCACAAGCTACTAGTGACACTGAGTAAGAACTCTGTTAAGACAGCAAATGATGATATGGAACTTGAAAATATGGATATACATTTGCATTTGACTGACTTTATTATAAATTTAATAGGAAAGTATGCTTTACTACCTGTTTTTGCTTGTTATTTTTATTTTTGCTTTTCAATAAAAGTAGCACTAAGTTGGCTTTAAGGCAAGTGCTTTCTATGAGAATTTTGCCATACATATATTAAATTGTCATATACAAAACAGATACACACATGCATACGTACACAGGGAGAGGGAGGCAGAGGCAGGGAGGGAGCTGGGGACAGAGCTGGAACTCAAAGCTTTGAGAGTCCAATTTTACTTTGGGGCAATAGATTCCCTACTTTTGGGCCAAGAGTGCACATAGGGCTCTGTATTATGAATATTATAATCTTGATTTCCAAGATATCATGTGTTTCTTTTGGGAAAAGATTCCTGACTTAAATAAGCCAATCTGAGAGAATTCTTTGAGTCTTTAGGGAACTCTCTAAAAGAGATTTCTTTATTTTTGCCTGAACTCAAATATGGAAGGCAGTAACTAGCTATTTCACCTCACTATGGCGCATGAGAATAAGCCATTATAAGGGCTGGTCAAAAAGTTCATGTCTTTTAAATTTTTAAAATTATCACAGTGAAAGATACATTGCCATTCACCTCCTTCAAAGTACCCTTCTCTGACTCAGTGATGGCCAGTGAAGGGTAAGTGTGTTTGAACTGGGGGGATCAATAGCAGTGTGTCTTTTACTGTAATAAAACTGTGGTGTGTTTCCATTCCTGTTTTTATTAGTACATGTCTCTGGTACATAATGAACACATCCATCAAGGGAGGGGTGTGTCTGTATCAGATCTTAATTCTTTTTACCTCTCCATGCCCTCTCCTCCCAATACATGTTTTGAAATTTAAACATTTGCCATATTTTTTTATCATTCCTCATAATATCAGGAAACATGCCAAAAAGAGAGTTTGTTAACCTGGAGACCTAGAATCAAATTGAATTTTTCATTCACTATTCAAAATATAAATTTTTAATCGATGTGATCCAATAAATTTTCCTTTGCTTACCAAAATAGTGTAAATAAAGTATGTGGTAGGGCTGGAGATATAGCTCAGTGGAATAAGCGCCTGCCTAGCAAGCGCAGGGTCCTGAGTTCGATCCCCAGTACCGCCAAAAAAAAAAAAGGTATGTGCTATTACGCAGCAAAAAGTATTTAATATGATGACTGGACTAAAAGTGACTCCTATCCTCTCTCCCTCGAGGACAGTATAGTGCTTATATGAGAAAAATGAAACAGAAATTGTTTTAGCAGGTTACCGTGACTCAGAAACGGAAACACTCGCAAAGGCACACAATTGTATGCTAAGTAATCACCTGGGGGAAACGTGCTGTCGTGGTACCTTTATTCTTCTCTCTTTGTGAGTGTTTACAGCCCTCGCTGGAGAATATCACATGTGGTATATTGCTAAAAGTAAAGGTATATATGATTCATAATTTTGATAACAACATAAGGAGTTTTGAGTCTACCCTCATACTTGAAGTTAGCTGAATATAGAATTCTACATTGAAAACAATTAATTTCTCCTCATAACTTTTGAGACATTATTCCACGATCTTCCAGCTTTTCTTCATGCTACGGAGACCACGTCATCCTTTCTTCCTTGTCTTCAGCGTCGCACTATATTCTCCCTCGGTTGAGTGAGCTTATCTGAGTCCCAAGGCACTCTGGATGGAAGTTTTCCGAAACAATACATTTTGTGCCGTGTAGAAAAGATGAGGTGGAGCCCCTGGCCCAAGGTGCAGAAGGCATGAAGCATCTCCTGGACCCCTCACCTCCATGCCTATCTGCACGTCCAAGGTGCCTTGTGTGCAGGCCTGGGAGCCTTCCAAAGTTGTGCGGACTCCAAGCCTGCTCTCTTTAGTGTCCTTCTGAGTTTCGGCTTTGTTTCATGCATAAATTCATTTACCTCTTCTTAATCCAGAGTTTTACTGAAATAGCTTGTTTGCCATCTTTTCCCATTTTCTTCGTTCTTTAAGATTTACAGCATTTTAAAAATTCTTTTATATCACACTGAAGTTATTTCAAGAAATAAATCCATGTAGTCAAACCACCATTTGTGTGGAACTTTGTATCTGCCAGTAAAAAGGAACACATTTTACGCATCTACCAGACCTGCTGAGCTCCTTGAGGATATGAGCTGTGTGTGACATGCGGTGGAGTCTCATCCCCCAAACGCTGGCCCTCACACAGCGAGCCTCACAGTGTTCGACACTGATGCGTTTGGTTGTACAAACCCCAAGTTTATGCTCTTACTCAGGATATTGGCACAGAATACTTAGTACCACGGATGCATTTTTCTTGTCTAAGTGGTGTAGTGGTGGGGTTGTGTGTCACCTCCTGGCTTCCTCACCTCATCATCCTGTGGCCTGACACAAATTGAACTGGACATGGGATGGAGATGCATTTGCTCAGAATGCACTAGCGTGTGGGGATGAAGCCGGTAGGAAGTAGGAAGTTCTACTCTGACCATATTTTTGGATTTTGAATCTTGAATTGATTGGGAGGAAATTGCTGTCAATCCTGCTTCTTTTCTTTTTAAGTATTTATTCTATCTTTCAACATAAAACATACATATAACATTCACACACTAAAATGCAGCATTATCAAGTACAGGGACCAATGCCACATGGTAAACACATCTTCACCAAAGAGGTTTCTTCCCCCATGAGGCCAGCTGTGCTCTGTGAGCATCTGGCCACCTCAGGTGATGATCATGGGCAGCTGCAAAGTAAACTGGACCTGTGTGATCACCATGAACAGCTGGATGGAAAAACCATAAAGTGTAGCCACTTACAGCATAGGACACATCAGTGCTCCCGCTGTACCTGCTCAACGTGGGTGTTGGTAACGAGGGTGTAAAACTAATTTGACTAAATTGGATTCTTCCTACGACCTGTGCTGTTTTAGTGTTATCAGTCATGAATAGTTGTGTACAACAAATTCAATTATTAGTCATCTTCATGTGTTCATATTAATTATTTCCTACATATTAAATTTATTTCCCCCAATCATGACACAGAGATTAATCTTTTCAATTAGTGACACTAAGAAGAGTCGTGTGATGGATTGCATTTCCAATCAACTCTGCACAGACTGCCTTCAACAGCAAATTCAAGGGCTGTCCTTAAAGCTGCAGGGGAAAAAATCCAAAGACCTTATGAATATTGCATGAGCACATATGGGATTCTCTGTTTTACCATCCTATGAGAATGAGACTGATCAGATTATTCTGAAGGAAACAAATTATAGGAAAGCTTTTGCCAGAATCTATTGAAATCATCTTCTGTTACCCACAGGCTTTTTTTATTCCAGATGCTTGTAATTAATTCCACAGTCAAAGCCTGTTTTCTAGAAGAAGAAAGATAGGATCCTTTCTAATTTTTAAAAGGGTTACAGGTGAGAAAGTTTCTTAATTTATTTTCTTGGAGAAAACAAAATCTAGCAAGGCAGCATTATAATCCCTTTCAAGGATTTATTGAAATGTCAAACTCTGGGGGACTGGAGCTGTATGAGGAAAATGAATAAACAGCAGATTAGCATTTAGACAATATTCTTTCATTGTTTGGCCATAGAAAACAATGCTGAATAGAATTAATTTGAAAGTTGGCAGGAATTTGAACAGCAGAAGTAAAGCATGCAAATAATTGAGTAAATTTGAATCTTGTAGGAACATTTATTGGAATAAATTAAGGAATAGCATGACAACAAAGATTCTTTTGAGACTCCGTGCACAAAGCCCCAAGAAAGTAAGGAAGTTTGTATTTACCCAGTTGTTTTCTGGAATTTAAAAAAAACCTTTCTTTTTCTTTTCCCTTTGAGTTGGATCCCTTGAGCACCAATGCAGTAGTTAATGACCACTGAAATTGCAATTTGCTGTGAGTTGCCCAGACTAGAAGTAAAACGATTTCATATCTGCCCAGTTTGTGCCCAAAATCGATAAGGAATGACCATGTAACTAGTTACTCGGAGTGTGTGCGTTACTTCAGACAAAGAAAGGGACATCGTTTTTAATAGAAAGCTGTGTAGACAAGGACCTATTCAGACAATTTAATTACTGTAGTTTATTGAGCATAAATTTGGACATTTCAGCTGTTTTTCACTCTCATTTTGGATCTCATTAGAACTAGATGACCTATCTAAATGTATATCTGCACAAATACAGATCTTTAATGAAGAAACTTAAAAATAACCTAAATTAAGAAGTCATTTGTTTCACTGATGAACGTTCCAAACTGTGATGAAATTTGATCAAGTTACACAGCTGGAGCTGCACAGAATTAATTTACTTCATTTGCTCTCCTCCCTCTGCGGTGTGGCCTTTCAGGGCATTGTGGGTAGCTCCCGCACGGTACATCTCAGAATGTAGGCATCCACTGTCTTCAGCGTAGGAAAGAGAAATTTACTCTAATAGAAGAGTCTATCAAAGAAAGAAATGAAGCTCTGCTGCTTGTCCTTAGGAGCAACTGCAGAGTAAAGAACTTAACGCAGAGACTGCCCCTTTATGGAAGCGGTAGAATACGGTTTAGAGGAGAAGCCACAGTCAATAACAGCACCGGCTTTGCACGCCTTTCTCTCCACTTACATTAGTTTATCTGTGTGAGCGTCTGTGACGAAGGCCACTCTGCCTACAATATCCCCCCTCCAAAGGAAAGAAACCCAGAGAGAAGAAAGATTATGCTCGGCATCACAAGGGCCCGAACTACAACTGCATGGTGATGGCCATCCTGCTCCATCTAGTAATTGTGATGCGAAACGTCCTGAGAGAACAGTGTCGAAGAGGATTTGCTAGGTCCTCTGCTCGCAGGTACTTCGGAATCTTACCATGTAAATAAGGCATGAATAAGAAAGAGAACAAAATGGTGGGAGGTGATGCGGGGGTGCCTTCCGCCTCTCTCTCTTCCTACCCTCCTCTTTCCCTAACCCCTCCTGTCCTTCCCCTCTCCTTTCTACGGTTCCGTTCTCTCTCTGGGTTTCTCTTTACTAAGTAAATGGCTGCTTTTCATACATACAAAGAAGATTTTAGTCACTATAAATGTGTAGTAAATTTCCTATTTATTAACCCTGTTCTCTTTAGGGTATGTGTTTGTCATTACTGTAATACCCAAAAGAGAATTAGAGAGAAAAAAATAAAACCTCTGCAACTGCATTAATCACATGACCAAACGTGACGGCACAGTCATTGTCCTGGAGTGCAATCACACTACTGAGATATTACTAATTTGAATACATAGATCTCCTAAATCCATGAGAATTGAAGCCCTGTTATGTCACTGTAGATATTCCACCAAACATTCATTGCCGCTTGTACATATCAAGGCCCAATGGTTCCTGACCATGTTTGAACATGAGGCAGCCATATAACACTTACGTCTACATTATTTAGATGCTCAGTGTAAAATTGGGAGCATATTTAATTTTCTTAAGTCTATTCATCAGAACAAAACAATTAAAAATGTTTTATGACTAACAGATCTCCTTCCTCTATGATCTAAAAGACACTGTGGTTTGAAAATGCACTGTTAATCATGGTAGCTAGGCCTCAGATGCTTTATCGTGAATAATCTAAATTTTGGCCTGTTACTGATGCGGAAAGGATGTCCCACTGAAAAGGATGGTTTGATGTTAAAATCGAAAGCAGTTCCATTATTGAAAATCTCTCTGTCACATTCCAGTTTAATGCAGGCATTTATCATTGTCCCTCCAGCATGGAAGCACACTCTTATTTTTGCATAACCTTTCCCTAATTTTATATATATGTACTTTTTTCTAAGTCTAATCCTTATACTTCATCCATCCTTCTTTGAACCTTCAGGACTTTCTCAATGGTTGAAATTTTGTATAACAGAACCACATGTGGTATCTGCAATAGACAGAAACACTATCCTCAATTCTAACCTCCTCTTCTAAACTGCTCACAGTGTGCCGCAGTTCTCATTAGCAGTGGTGTATCCTTCCTGAGGCCTTGATTTTGGGTGTGTCCACAAGCTTACTCTGTCCAGTGGAAGTAGGTGTATGTCAGTTCAGAGTTTAGAATTTAGAAGATACCATGTTTCTGTATGTTTTGTGTTTGTGCAACCGACATGAGAAATCTTCCCTGGGGTAACTCTGTTATTTTAGCCTGAACCTCAGAATAAATCTATGTGGAGTAGGACCTCTGTCCAGTGTTCAGTGGAGAGCAAAGTCCAGCTGGACTCAGTTTGAAGCAGTACTACCTGACCACTGCTAGACTACCTTAGTTGGCCCTTGCAAGAATCACTGATGTGTGAGTGAATTCAGCTGAAATGAGCAAAACCAAGCCTCTCATGCTAACCTGCAGATTCCTGAGAAATGTGTTATGTCATTGAGATGTGGGGGGGGGGGTATGTGTGTTTGGCATCATTACTGTGACAGCTGCTGACATGTCTTTGTTACATTTATGCAATTGAAAATATTCCAACTTGTGTTTATAATACAAAGAAATAATGCTTATACCTGTATGTTTATACAGTCTTTAGCTCAGTACATACTATTTAGTTTGAGCAGTTGCGTTTTTTTCTTCTTTTTTCTGTTGATTGACTGGAATGCATACACAACCTATTTTTTCACCAATGAGAAGTGTGGCAAGATTTGTGGGTATAGTTGTAAAATTTTTTTCTTTCTTAATAAAAGAGGATACACTGAGAAAGAAATTCTTCTGTTCTTTCCTCTTCATCCCTCAAGCTAAGGTTGCCTATCCATTCAGGAAAAGTCTGAGGCTTCAGACATCTAAGTATAGTAGAGATAGTGTAATACTTAGTGTCGATGTCACTGAATTCCTTAATTAACCGTGGCTGGACTGTCATCCTACTGCATATCTCTTGTGTGGAGAAGACATGTGTCTTATTTTTAAGCTATTTGGGTTGGGTTTTCTTGACTTGCTGCTGAGAGTATCAAAACCGGCTATTGTTTGCAGGCACACACAGGAAAGACTGCCTACAATTGGCGTTTGGGGTGAACAGAAAATAGTTAACATCATTTCCCTGGGAACTGGATGTGGCAGGGTACGGTAAGTGAGGTCAAGGGGAAAGCAGCCTGCCTCTGTCTGGCTTTTCCTCCTACCTCCTGCCATATCATTATTTATTCTGTGTGGACTGTTAAAAAGTAAATCGGAGCATAATAGAATTTTAAAGAACGTGTTCAAATAAACATCGAATCATGAAGCTGGAAATTCCAAGGCAGCAGGGACTCAGGAGCTCCACCAAAGGAACAGGAGTGTAGGGGAGCTTTTCTAGGAACAAGAATGAGCAAAGAAAACATTTGATTGGTTAGCTTTATACCATTGCTTTACTTTATTGGAAAAAGTTCCTAAGTATATATATTTATGTTTGTTAGTTGCCTCTGATTGGTTCTAAGCCCTGCTTTTAGTGTAGGTATTTACAAGAACTAGCTTAAGTTAATGTTTGCTTCCGTTTGTATACCAAACAAGGTTTGGCTCACATATGAAACCTAACTTTGCCAGCTCAAGGTCTCTTCTGGCCTGGTCTGTATTTTAGTTCACTTTAACAGGACTACCAGCAAATGATGGGACATTACTCCCACTGCTGATCCTTTTTGTGGAGAGTCCAAATCTACAAGACTCTGACTCATAGAAACTTTTGTGCTGCTTATTTTAGAAAAAAAAATACCTAATAAGTCGTATTGGCTACATATCTCATATCTAAAATTGGGTGATACGTTGTTTGGACACCACAATCTTAATATCACGTTCAGTTATAATGCCCAAACCACATCTCCAACTAACCAGCTCAGGGTCTTTGGGGTTGAAACCAAGCATAAACCTTTTTAAAATTGTCTAAGAAACTTCACCGTGCCTCACTGCTGAGAACTATTATTCTCAATTCTGTCCTCCCATGAGACACTCGAGCAAACAGGATTTGGGAGTAAGGATTATTAGCCCATAATTCAGACTCTTAGAACAACCAGTCTTTATTTATAAAAGTTTCTGTGGATCAGGGATGTGGCAACTGATCAGTGGGTGGCTATGGTTAAGGAACTTCAAGGCAGTTCCAGTAAAGATTTGGCCAAAGCCGTAGTTACCAGAATGAGACTGGAGACTTGCAGTCAAGACTACTGATAGGCTACTGATGGGGGTCTCAGTTCCTTGCTGGCTGTTAGCTGGAGGTATCAACTTTTTGCCCAGTGTTTTTCTCTCTCAAGCTGCTTTATTGTTCTAGAAACACGGCAACTAGTAATTCAAGAGCGAGCAAGATGTACGCATTGATGTCTTCCATGCCTGATCCTCTGCAGTCACACTCCAGTACTTCCACAACGTCCTCTTGACTATAAAGATCATCCCTACTTAATGTGGGAAGTGACTACCAAAGTCATACTGCGAAGTGTCTGGGACCACTGAGATTATCTGGACTACTCACATGGAATGGAAATAAGCAATTGTTCTGATTTTAAGGTGGATGCTTGGTACACTAAATGATTAAAAGCCAGGTTTAAGGTTTCAAATGAAAGGCCTTTATTGGAATCAAAGTAATGCAAAGATGCCCTCTAAGTTTTCCAAACACCAGTGGCTGGAAAGTTAGCCTGAGGATATTATTCAGTGGTGCAATGCCCTTTAAAGGAAATCCGCCATGATCCTCCTGTGTCTGTGACTTCAACAACCGAGGAAAATAGGGATTAAGAAAAAATGAAGAACTCACTTTTAAAAACATTTTGCAAGCTGTAGAACAACTTGTTTTTAGCATGACGATTGAGATACTCGGTTCCTTTCTTCAATCATTTTAATAGGTAGGTACTCCTGGTAGGCAATTTGTTGTTCATTCTTCATTTAAAAATGTTTTTTTCTTGGAAAAAGTATTAGCCTAGAATATGTACCTGAAAATGATTTGGTTTTCTCTCATTATTTCTATAATTTTCCTTATATCTATCTGTATTGGACAAAGCACTGGTATTTTTTTTCTTTCTCGTTCTCTGTTTTAAAAAGAGAAGTTAACCTATAAGACTATGAAGATCAAATTTTAAGTGGAAGAACACAAAAGTTTAATCTAAATTACATTTTCCTCAATATTGACAATCAGTACTCAGATATTCATAAATCTGAAATAGTAACACACTGATAGAGACATTTTTAAGTTATATTATAACATTAAAGATTTCTGCATCTTTTAAAGTCAAAAATGAAGATACAAAAATAAAGGAAAATTGTGACACTGGATTCACATGAAATATGTTCATGTTCAGACCTAAAATTATATGAAATACAAATTTCATGCCAATTAAAATTAACATATTTGAAAAAAAAACATACTCTGGAATTACCTTTCATATGTTAATACTTGGGCATGTAATATATTCTGAATAGAAAATCATGAAATTTTCAGAACTTTATCCATAAAAAGGAACATTTTTCTCTATTATTTAAAATGACAAATACCTAGCAACCATTACTGAATTTTCCTTTAGCAAAAGTAGTATTTTTTTAACTTGGTAATCAGCAAGCTATGATTTACCATTTCTTGTGTTTTTTGAGACTCACAGAAAGTCACAAACCCCATGTTTTCAGGAGAAACAGCTGGAATGAATTAGGAGGAGTAGGTTGATATGCTAAACAAGAAATCTGAAACTAAACTGAGATTTTTAAAGGACCTATCTTCAGTGTAGGAAAGGGTTTCTCTTACATCTCCATGGGAGCCCTATTCTAATTTTCCAGCTTAAAATGTTCAGCTTGTTTTCTCTTAGTATTTCAATGAGAAAGCAGAGCAAACCAGACTTTAAATTAACTAGCAGAGCTCTTGGGATGGGGTCTAGTGCTATTCATAAAGAGTTGTTTTTATTCTCGGCTTTGACCCCTTTTACGGCTGGAGTTTGTTCCTCAGTCCTCCACTGTGTAAACAGAAAGCAATCAGTCATTTACAGAGCTTTGTTAATGCCTATAAACACTTTCAAGAACATACTGAAGTAATTATACAAAACTTTGAAGTATTATCCTTTACCTTAAGATCTGTGTTGATTCTTGGATGGTCTGGCTTATTACCAGGACCCATCTATTTTGAAAAAGAACATTGTTTTGAAGACTAGTCTTGTGGAAAGAATTGGCTCCAAAATTTAAGTCTCAGTCTTTCTGGTTCCAAAAACACTGGGAATTCTTGGCAAACTGTGTCAATGAGTGAAAGCTGCCTATAGAAAGGAAAGTTTGAAACTGGCAGCAATAGCATTTAAACAGCCCACCTACTAAGCCAGAAATTAGTCCTGGCTGAATTTCCAGACAAATGGAAAGTTAAGTGATTTTTGCCCAAAAGTACAACTAATTGAAACAGATTCAAAAGTCATTTATCATCGTTCATACCTACTATCCCTCATCTTTGAGAGGAATGGCCTTTGAGCCCTGGATTACAATGGATTATAAAAACTTAATCAAAAATCAGAAAACCTACCTGAAATCTAGTTCAGTTACTGACTAGGTTTGTAAGAGAAATTTTCTCTAGTAACAATGATACATGAGCTGTGCTAAACCACCCTCCTTTCCCCCTTCCGGGAGTTAAGTTGTTACAATGTGTAGCCGCTCAAGGACAGAGTAAACCAGAGGGCCTAAACTGTGAAGATAAGGACAAACCTCATGACTAAGGGATTTGTAAAATATGCCTTTCCTGGGCTACTTCTATCCATATTAGGAAACAACCTCTGCCACTAACCCCAGACCTCCACGTAGCTATTTCCCCCAATGAATGCAAAAGCCCCTTTAAAGTAACCAATGCCATCTGCTTCTGTAACTGCGCTTGCAAAGACCCCTCCTCCCTTTGTTCTAAAACATATAAGCCCTACTCGGGCCCAACTCGGGGCTCTCTGTTCCTGTGTGTTCAGTGAGCCCCACGCATGCCTGGATAATAAAAACCCCTTGCGAATTGCATGAGTGAGTATCTGTTGGTGTCTTCCTACACGCGGCGGGCATCTGCACCCCCACAGGTTATATTAGGCAAAATCAATTTTTATGAGCCATGTTTCTTCCTCTTCAAGGTGAGGATATTTTCTCTCCTAACACTATAATGTGAAGTGACTTTAATAGCTCTTAGTACTTTGCATGGCCTCCAGTACAAACGTGAACTGGTGGCACTGTGTCGTTCTGGTGGTGAAAACATGTAGTACCTCAGGTATGGACTGAGTTAATACACAACACTGGCCATACTTGGAAATCTCAGGACATTTTATTTCTGAAAATGTTTCATTGTTCTGTTTCTTGGTCCTACTGGGTTTTTGCCCACCATTTTTCTTAAAACCTGCAACTACTGTGAAGATTTTCTGATTATTTTACTAATTGCTTATTGAATTACACCAATTATTGATTGTTTAGACAAAAGCTTATAAAAGGTTTATGTATACAGTGCTATGAAAGAATCCCTATTTCAAAAAAATTATGATAAATAGGCTAATGGTTGACCCCTTGCTAACCAGGGATCTCCATGGATGGCTTTAAGATGCCAGTGGTTTTCAGTTCTGCTGCTGCTTCTCACTGCCTGCTTGTTCGTTATGCCTGAGAAGTCTGATGAAATGACTCAAAGGGGCTGTGTTCCTAGCAAGGGTTCAAAGCTCAGGAGGTGCCTTCACTTTGCAACCAAGGCTGCTGCTGCCTAAAAGGAAACTTGGTGTCTACTGAGTACCCTTTCCTCAGCTGGTGACCTAACCCAGAGCCTCACAGGAGCAGACAAGCACTCTGCCGCAAAGCTGCACCCCCAGCCCCTGCATGCCTCTTAGCAAGGCCTCCATCCCTGTGAATCTGTGCATGCTTCCCACAAAAGGCAGTAGCTATCACAACGCTGTTAGCTTCCTTTGTTTTTCCAGTTGTTTTAGTTCAGTTCAACCCACACACTGTTGATTTAGAATTGAACTGTGAATTTTAAGAAAATTTGCTTCCCTCTTCGTTATGCTTCATGGGTGAAAGGCTCCTACTTTAAATGGAAAAGATACGTGGATTCACTGCAATTATCGAGCTTATGGCCCAAATGTAGACAAGAAGGATAAATGGACCCCACTCACTGTGAGCACTAGTTTGGCTTTCTTTCTCCTTCTAATGCTACCTAAAAGAAGTTATGTCAGAAATAACTGCTACTGTCTTTCACTTGTCCTTTAGTGCGTTATATCAAGCACAGGACCTACCACAGTTAGTGACTGATGAATCCACCATGAAGTGAACCTGTGAGCTTCCCTGAAGGCTGGCTCTCATTCCCGGCCTGACACACCTTCCCGACCACCCTGTGTCGATGCACCTGTCACTGCATCTCACTTGTTCTGCAAGGTCCCCCTTCCACTGAGGCCATTTGAAAGCAGCCCCCCTCAGCTTGAATACCTCCGCCTCCATAAGCTTTCCCACTTCTGACTGTCCAAGCCTCTGTGATCGTACCCTCCTCCGTATGACTGTGTTTATTACACCATGAGCCACAGCTCCTCCGGACTTCAATTTATACTGCTGTCTGCATCTTGTCTACATAACAACTTCAAACTATCTCAGGCTTGGAAAAAATCTTGTTGACTTTAGGAATAAGTCTCATACCACTTAGTAAATCTGTGACATGGCACTGATGCAGAAATTACCTTTGAGAAAAGAGGAAGCACATGAGCTGGATTTATCAGGGAAGACCAAGGTAAGACTGGAACAGAGCTCTGGGACTGGGTAGAACTTGAACATCTGGAAGAGAAACACTTCTACAAATTGTTATCTTTGGTCAAGCTTAAATGTGTTTGTGTGTGTGTGTGTGTGTGTGTGTATATTTTATATATATATACACATACATGCACATGTATACACACACACACACACACACACACACACGTGCAGAACCATCCAAGTTCCTAGGCCTTCTTAATCCATTACTTCAGAATCATCCCTGATATACACCAATCTCTACATATCTGATAGAGGATAGGCCAACGGTTCCATTTCCATTCTCCAAAATGACAGAAAAAAATACACCTTTGAACCTCACTTCAACTACAAGTAAAGAATGTAAACTTTGTTTATTCTTAGACTGTAGCAGTGGAACACTAAAGATTGTGCATTATTACTTTCAGTAACGTGACTAGAGGAGGAGTACTAATGCTATGGTCTTTACCACTTGCTATTCCTCAGGGACACTGCATTAGAATAAAGCCCCAGTGATGTTACTCCCTTGAATACTCTATTTGATAGTGAATGAAATTAAAGGCTTTTAAAATTAACTGAATGTGAGAGCTGTGCCTGAAACCCTCGCTAGGACTGTCAGCCTCTGACGGCCACCTCAGCTGCGCGATTAGAACATGGTAATACAAGGACATCGATGCTAAAATAAACCACTTAGCACCTTTTTAATTATTATGTCATGCTCTCAGAGAATGACATGATCAGAAAACTGTCTTCTTTTGCTCTGGGGCACTAGGTTTTTCTGTCCATTAAGACATTTATTTATATGCAATTTAAAGCTTAATTCTAGACTGAGTGCCTTTACACAGACCGAGGGGGATGTTTAGGTTTTGGTTTTGCTTTTACTCAGTTGCCTTCACAGCACCGTGTGTGACCTTGCATCTGGCCGTTCTCCTGACCTGCCCGTGCTTTAGTACTCAGCGTTAGCGGGCTCCCGTGGTACACGCAGTGGGCCCAATTACTTTCTGTAATGAGGTTCGTGTAAATTGCAGGATAGCAGGAGTTTTATTAGTGAGACTTATCTATTATTAAGGCCACTTTGATCGCCCTGCATGAGTAATGATATGAAAGTCAGAAACAATACAAAGTCCCTTGTCAGCAGGCTTGATGAATAAGACGGCGCTGAGGAAATTTGCACTTCGAGAGGCGCGAGACAGGACAGAGTGATTTATTTCAAGCCCGGCTGCAGTTTTTCTTAACTTCTACTAGAAAAAAATCAAGATTGTCTACAGGTAACTCAGTCATACAAATGGAAATTTTATTCATGTACAACACGAAGCTGAATGCTGTCTCTTTTGGAATCCACTTCATAGTGGGTTTTCTCAAATATTCAGGTTTCCAATATGAATATGAGTCTTTTCTGTTTTCCCTATGAATATGCTTATGGATGTCATACCTGTACCTGGACCTTTCGTGGACAATATGTGGTTGACATATTTAATACTACTCAATTGAACTGTTTTGGCCCCAATCTGCATCTGTATCCTTATGTTTGGTTCAAAGGTTTCTCCTTCATAGTGAATTGCAACATCACCTAATTCACAAACATGTTACACACTATTTCTTTGCAGTAAATAACTGAATGTCAAGCAATTACAAGCAGTTAATGTTCAAATCATACTCCAATGAGGCAGAAGTAAGCAGGAACCAATCGGGCTGTCTCTGTCCCACGTTCTGGTTTTCATATAGTCACTTGGTTTGCTCTAGCTGTAAATATAATGTGGCCATGTGGTCGGGTAGCGCGTTCTGAACCATTTTGAGTCGACTGCTGAATGTGTCTAGAATTGCAATTACAGCTAATTAAATCCTGCAGAATGTGACTGTGTGGGTGAAAGTTAATAATAGGCCATGGAAAGGGGCTGCTTATGACAGCTGCAGGTGGGAAGAGGCCAGGTAAATACTAATCTTTGGTCACGAAGGAAACAGTTGAAGAATGTATGGTGCTCTATTGCAAGTCAGTTAAGAATATTTCCATTTGCAAGTGATAGAGAATCAAGTCAATCTGACTTAATTTTAAAAAGAATTTATTAACTTAGAATTTGGCTTAGCTTAACATATTTGCTCACATAATTGAATCCAGAAAAGCATCTCTGAGCCCAGGTATATAAGCAATGCTATATCCGTTTAGTTTAGCAACCCTAATGTGAAAAGAGATCTTTTTCTAAGACTGCCCACTAGTTCCTGGCTGGTATCTATGAATGCACCTTGATTCACTAGTTTGGTGTGAACCAAACACCATGGGTAGGGAATACAGTGACCTGCGGCACAAGCAGGATTCGGCGGCATAGGCAAGAACCAGTTGTCTATTTTTTGAGGTTAAGGTAGAGTTGCCACCCTCTATACAAACCACAGTGACTGAGACAGTGGGAGTGGGAAGATCCCCAAAAGGAAATCGAGAGCTGATAACAGAAGTATAGGCTAGGGATACGATAAGCACAGAAAAATTCAGAGGTTCACTGCAGCTGATTACAAATAAAATGAGGATGGAGAATGGTCATCAAGAGAATGAGGGCTTCTGGGAAAGGTAGGGCAGGCATGGTGCCTTTATAGAATATAATGAAAAGTTACTCGGGAAATTATAATGCTAATACTCAGTTGATGGTTATTACAAGAATGAATCTGAATCAAAGAACACATTTTCTTGCAGCTGTCCCAAATAATTAGAAAAATATGTTGGAAGACTGATCAAACTTAAGGATTTTCAAAGCTTTTGAGTGGAAACTTTTATCTAAATTACTCATTCTTAGCAAGAAGAGTGGGCGTATTTGGGAAAACAGAAAACATCCTTGCAAAACAACATTTGTTTTTCAGTCTCCACTTATGTACCAATCAATAAATTTGTAATTCAGGCACAAGCGGCTTCATTTTGCTAACAAAATACTACATTTGTTCTTAATAACTTACTTTGTCATGGAGAAAAAATGCATTTCTACTAAATCCCTTTTTAATTTGAACTATAGACCCAAGCTGTCATTCTTAAAGGGACTGACTTAATGTTTCAAAGTTAAGTCTGTTTATGAACTTATTCTCATTTTCTTTGTTTTCTAGATAACAAAAAATAGAATTTGGTATAAAAATATAGAATGAAATATGGACAGCTCTCGGATTTTGATAGTCTCTACTTAGATTTAGAAATAACTTTGCCTGAAAATTTAATATGCAAGTCAGAAAATTCAATGCAGTGGAATCCAGTTCAGAAACTGAACTGTAAATTATTATTCAAAATAGATGCTACAGCAGATATACAAATAGAATCTTCCTGTTTTGAAGCAATTCTTTATCTTGTACGGAAAAAATACTGTATTTTATAGTCATGTACACACATGATTATAATACATCACAAAAGATAAGTTTTACAGTAGTGATATAAGTCAAGTATTAGAGAGTTTCAGAGGAAAGAAAAACATCAGTTGGGGAAAGGAAAGAATTTATGAAGGAAATGGAGTTTTGACGCATATTGTAAAAATAAGGATTTTTTTCTTACAGATCAAAGTACTTGGCAATTGTCTTCTGTTAGAATAAATAATATAAGGCAGAGCATAGACTGCATTCTAAGAACAGCATGAAGATCGTGAAGAGAAGAGGCGGGGAGGCGGCTGGAGAGCTGGAGTGAAGCACACATGAGAAGACGCGATGGTTCTGAGGTCCAGGTGTTTCAGGGACAGATTTCAAGCTGGAGACGGTGCAGAGAAGCAGGAAAAACGTGCCTTGAAGTGCTGAGCACGGCGGAACGGGAGACAGCGGAAGCACCATTATAAATAGGGAAATAGAGAGGCGTTGTTTGTTGACGTGAGAGGTAAGTGTGCAGTACATGAATCCTCACTGGCTGCGACTGCTGCATTTGTGTTTGAACGGATAACGTCTTTAGACGGCGAGAAAGACGTTTGCATTATTTTGCGTTATTCGGAAGGTTGAAACCGTGAGAATGGATGAAATTCTGGAATGTGAGAATGTTTGAAACCGGGATCCCGGAAGGAAGGAGTCTGGGGACGCAGCCTGTAGATGGCTGGTGCTCAGTCCTCCTGGCTGTGCCTCTGACCTTGTTACCGACGCCTCTGCATCTGTTTTATATCACAATTTCTCCTCGCTCCCATCCTTTAGTTTGTTTAGTTTTGCTGGAAATGTAGAAAAACTTCCTTCCTTAAGCAGGTCTTACGAAAGTCGCGTTCTGACCTTGGAGTTCAGCTTGCTTGTCTCTTGATGTACTTTTTCCACTGCTATTGCAGAATTTTTAGCCACTCTGATGTAAGCGGCAGTACGGTTAGAGGGACTGAGACAGGACGTAACGCAGGGAGCCGCTGCCGCGCTTAGACACAGGAAGTGGGGAGCGGACGGTAGTTGCAGCTGCGGGGAAGGACCTAGGTTTCAGAAGTTTCAGCTTGGGGAGAAAAATATAAGCAATGTCAGCAGGCAAGATGTAGGGAGCCAATCCCCTGGCTCCTCCCACTGCCTTTCCCCCTCCACCTCCGTCTCCTGCCAGCGCCAGCCGCTTGAACCGACATAGAAACCATCAGTAGGCACCGATTTCCTAAGGAAGGAAACAGGAAGAAGGGCAGAGGGGGTTCCCGCCACGTTGGATTGCTGGGATTCCTTTTTTCCTTTCCACGCCTCGCTCTGGTATGGACATGCTGCGCCGCTCTTGCTCGGCCTCTTGGAACCCGGTTGCGCCTGGTTTTGTTTCTCTGTTTTTCTATGGTCTCTAATTCGTAAGAATGGCTGATCCTCAGGCACTAAGAACGTGTCAAAACCTGTTTTATTTTTATTTTGCTTTTCCTTCTACATCTTTTTTTAAAAAGAGAAAAACAAAGATACAGAATTTTAAAACAAGATGGTAGGAAATTAACAATGGTTAATATATTGTATGCTCATCTTCCAAGTGGTCACTCAGATTACAAGACATAGCTAATGCAAAGTTGATCAGACAATAGAAGCAAAACGCATTCTTTTCAAGGAACAAATAGAAATTAGTAGTATATTCATCTTAGCTATCTTGTGTTTATATGTGGTTTTTCTTTTCATTTCCCTTCACTCTTTTCTCTTTTGCCCCATCCGTTGTTCTTTCCTTTCAAGCAGTTTCTTAAGCTGTGGAGTGTTAAAAAAATTTCAAAGGGGAAAAATGCAGAAGGTAAAAAGACAAGAAGAGACAGAATGGGAGACTGCGTTGGGGAAAAATCCTGACGATGCTTAGATTTAAGAATAAGCTCAGGACTTCTATATTCTTCAGTCTGAAAGGAACATGTTTTTAAGCTCCCAGTTAACACCTGAGCTCTGACACGCGTGCTTGACTCCATCCAAAATCATTGCCTTACTTCCTCCTTCCTATAGATCTTTATTTTTTATAGTACTTGTAGCCACATGTTTTAGGAAAGGATGGTCCTTCAGAACCACATGTAATTTTTAGTCTGAAGAAGCTAAGCAAGGTGTAGCAGAATGCTAAATACTACTTTTTGCTGCATTTCATAATTGTAACTTGGGTTCCAAGACTAAGGCAGATTGTTTAGGACCATATATTCTAGGGCAGGTGGATCATGTGTAAAGAATTTTAATTGTATATTTCTAAAAACAAATATATTAACTTTTAGTTCATCACTCACATCAAAATTATTGGGAAGAAATAAGGAGATTCTCAAAGAGATTTTTGGAAACAGTTACTAAAGTTCTATGCTCTGTTCACTGCAAGCTGAGTGAGCAGACAGGTCAAGCATAACATACATAGAGAGGAAGGTTGTTTTCCAGGAGGCTGAGATGGAGAGACCTAAGACCCCAAGCCCTGTGCTGGAGTGACTTACGGCCCCCAATCCCTGAAACAGCCAGGGTAACCACACAAAGTACAGAGAGGCAGCTCCCGGAAGAAGGTAATATGGTTTCCTTGATTTGGGAAGACAGGGACTTCTTAACATGAGGGTCTCGTTGCAGTTACCCAGTAAAGTAAGCAGGAAAAGTTTGCATGTACACAGCCTGCTTTCTGTTGGCCTTGCTTTATGTATATCTTTATGTTACTTTGGTGACACCATTGACTATTGATAGTGGGACACTGTGGCAATTATTTCCATAAATATTTTATTTAGTTTTGGGAAATACCCTTATAGCAATAGGCTCTAATGCAGAAATCCTAAAGGAAAATTATGATGGCCTTATGTAACAAAAACTTAAAATTCTGAAAGCTAATATCAGTGATGCCACCTGAGAAAACCAACAGTTAATATCTAATGAACATCCCCACAGCATTTAAAAGAGGAGGAAAGTTGATTCATAAAAGAAGAAACATACAATTAATAAATATATGCAAGTATCCTTAAACTTTGAGGTTGGTACTCGTACACTGTGAAACACTAACTGGTGAAGTCCGCTTAGTAATAGGTACCAGATAGAGACTATTTGATCTGGTGTACTAAGTAATGACATGGTCTAAAAAAAAGAAAGGCAGAGACACCTGTAAAACAATATTTCTAATAGTGTTATTTGTACTGGTGAAAAATCAAAAATGACTTCCATCTTCACCAAGTGAATAATTCAGCAAATCAACATAATTTTTTGGTAAAAATAAGACATTCACAGGGCCCAAAATCATTAGCTACAAGAGAAAAAATGACAAGCTGGACTTTATTAAAATTAAAAATTATACTCATTCTTATTAAAATAAAAACTCTGAGAAATTAAAAAATCAAATCATAAACTTGGAGGATGAATATATTTTTATATTATATACTTATAGTTACAACAACTCAATAATGCAAAAAAATAGAAAAGGGCAAAAGTGTATTTCTATATGACTTATAAAATGTGGCTCAAAACCACAAAAAGAAGGACAAAAACGGCTTCTTACACCTTTCCTTTTCAGAGGCTGTCTTGTGGCATATCAGAATCAGGCCACCCAAGTTGTGAAGCTAATTTTAAATTCAAGCAGAATTCGAATGGGTAGTGGCTGTAGGCATGAGGAGAGATGCCTTCCAGCTCGAACTCTTCTTGATTTGATGTGGAGTGCTCTTTTCCACCCTAAATGAAATTCATGATGTCTCTGGTGGCTAATATTTTCACTAACTGATCCTAGAAATAAAGATGTCCCATTGCAGTGATGGTGACCAGTGAGAGGATTAACAGAAAAATTACTTCAGAGTGGCAGAGAAACAAACGCTGAGTTCCATTTATTTTCCAACTGTTTTTTCTTGAAAAATTGCATTAAGAAAAACCAAACAAGAAGTTATCTAGTTTATTATTGCTTTCAAACAAAACCTGCCAATTTGCCATTAAATGAACAAAAATAAGAGCTGTATGAACATCATAACAGCTAAGTTTAAGAAAAATTGCTTTGTGCAGAATGAAAATTCTATAATTTATCCCAAACTGCACTCACTAGATTCATAGCACGGTGTAGTCCTTGTCTCTTACATATCTTCTGGCCAACTTAACTTAGGGAACATTTGCTCTGTCTTTGAGATGAATCAGACAACTCAAACATTATTTTAGAGTCATAAATGATATATATAAAACATGAAATATTTACATGTACATTTAATTCCACTTGAGGTATGGAGAAGACCATCTTAATAGTATTTTCAGGACAGCAAACAAAAAGTAAAAATCTATATTTTATATAATTTATAAATATAGTAAGTACACATTTCTGTAATGTATTCATGAATATATAATACATACATATAAAATAAGATTATAAAAATGTCTCCAAATTTCATGGAAAATTTGTAAAACAAATGGCTACAATTAATAAACAATACTCTAAACTCTATTCAGTAGAAATCACTGCTTTTTGGTGAATTTTTCCCATATATTTTGTATTCATAAAATTTCATTAAGCATTGCTTCTATAGTTTTAAAATACTTTGTCATTAATATTATGCTGTGACCTTTTCACATGTCATAAAATATTATTTAGAAACATTATTTTGGATGATTGCCAATTAGTCAATTAACAATATTGGTTTATTACACTTTCCAGGAGATTTATGTTTCTTCTGACCACCATTGCAAATAATTTTCAAAATAAATATCTGTATATGTATCTCTGATTATTTTAAATGTAAATTCCTGCCTCGGTCAGAAAAACATGTTTTTAAAGCTCTTGATACTAATTAAAAATTTGTTTTTCAGAAATGTTTTAACTTACATTTAGCCTTTGTGAATAATTTTTAAGTGTTGCTCTGGTAAATAGCATTTTGCATTTTTATGTAATCAGAATTTTTCAAAATAACACATTTGTAGATATCGTCATGAAATCATGCTGCTATTTTTACTATTTTAATCTTGTCTGTTTTTTATAATTCCTGCTGTTCCACATTTCCTTTTCCTTGGCTTTTTAGATATATTATTTTCATTTATTCTATAACTTTTCTAGTGATTTTTAACCTTTATTCTACCTTCATGTAATACTGCCTTTCCATTTGTAAAATAAGACACAAACTTTTTTTCTAATTGCTACTCTTGTCTACGGCCATACCACCCTGAACGTGCATGATCTTGCCTAATTGCTATTCTCAATTCATTGATACTACTTTAAATCTCCCTTTCACCACATGCCTCTGCTAAACTGAGAAAGGTGTTTTGCTCTTTTCCCTTTACTTCACTTACTAGCTTTTGAAGATATCATCAAAGACTGTGAAGAACCTGGGACTTGTGCGCTAATTAGCTGATCACTGGAGGGAGGCCTGAGTCTCCTGGGCTTGACTGTTCGTGGCAAAGAACATGAATGTCCTGCTCTATTAGTTTGTCCTCTGCATCCCATGGTGGTGTAGTCAGAGTTTACGAGGGAAACAATTTTATACAGGACATATAATTTATAGGACTATTTCATTGTAGTCACCCAAGAGCTTAGTACAAAAGAGTGCAGGAAATCTGTCCACACACTAAAGACCCAAAGAATCAAGCTGAGGGCCTGGGTCCTACAGCAATATCCTGCATGAGTCCAGCTAAAGACCTAGAGCCTATGACAATGTCCTCTATGAGTCCAGCTGGAGGCCACGGGCCCATGACAAGGTCTCACGCAGACCTGTTTCAAGGATCTGTGCTGGGAAGGCCCAAAGGTCAGTAGTGGAAGCTAGAAGGTCTGCTCCAGTGGGATGAAGGATCTGTGCTAGCTGAGGGATCTACACTGGAGCCAGGGAGAGAACCCAAAGCAATGACCAGCCCCCCAAAAAGTGCCACAGCCATCCTCAGCAATAGTGAGGTCCCCAGCTCCTCCAATGATGAGAAAAGCTGAGTCCAAATCAGGAAAGCCAGCATGACAAGCTTCTCTGGGACCCTGAACAGTGCACTATCTTCCCCTCCAGAGCCAGAGAGCAATGCTCAAAGTAAGGATCGTAGCTCCCCAAAGTGAACCATAGCCACTGTCAGCCACAGCAAGGTCCCAAGCTCCGCTGACAGTGAGTACAGCCAAGTTCATATCAAGAAAGCCAGCATAACAAGCTCCTCCAGGAGAATCAACAGCCCCAGGAAAACCAACAGCCCCCTAACAACACCTCTTCTCCAGTTCTCCTTTTTCTTTTGTCGAAAACAGTCCTCATGTAAGGCACCCATACCCAGCACATGCTCATTCAGCTCAGCTTGGTGTTACAAGTTGCCCACCAGTTGTCAGTCCACCACACATGGGATGGCTCTGAGGATCACAGGTGGGTGCTGTGTGTGCAGTGGGTCTGCAACACAATCAAGGAACACAGAGCTTCAGGAATTCACTACTTCTATAATGGACAATAAGCAAACCTGTTCCTTGTCTTTCATCTCTGGAGATTGCTCTCTGATAATATACCTAATTCCCCATGCAGAAAGTGGTCTTCAATATGAGAGCAAGATTATTTTCAACAGAGTTTTTCCAAAATAATTCCTACATTTCCATAATGCAATATTTTCTCTTCTACTATGGGATCTCGATTCCTGATTTTTTAATATTTTGAATTATATTTCACTTTGATGCAAATGGTTTCGAGTTACTTTTCATTAAACACAGTGAGTGGTTTCCACTTAGGTGAAAAGCATCACATTTCATGAGGAAAACCTTGACAGGGATATAGATTTGAGTTACAATCTTTCCCTTTAATATGCTATATAAACAATGCTTTAATGTGGCCACATATATAGTATTGTTAGAAGATAATTTCAAGTTCAGCCTGGTTTTTCTTTTATATAGCATGTTTTGTAAATGTTCTTTTGAATTCTTGAAGAATTTTTAGTTTATTTTCCTAAAAAACTGGCCACGTTAATAGATCACTTTTTCTGCACTTTTGTCCTTTTTCGTGTATTACAGGCAAATTGGTCTTCACTGAAAAGAAAACTTCCATTACTTTCATAATTGCAATCACCCTATGTGCAAGCTCTTTTTTCCCTTGGAATCTCAAACACATATTTTTATCTTCTTAATTCTCTATAACTTTTCTTTTATCATTTGATCTTTCTCTTACTTCACTAATTTGCTTCTTTAGGATAGTCAATTATAAATTTTTGCTTCCATTAATTTTTAATTTTCCTCTAAAATGTTCCATTTCATGCAGTAAATTATCTCAGGTAAATGGATAGATCTGTCTACATTATGCTAACTACTGATCTAGTTTCACGAACACAATGTTGAACTGAAACTAGTTGAGATACCAAATTAAAACATTGGAAAATTATGCTCTATATTTTGAGGTAGTTTTTCCCTGAGTTTTCATTAATTTTGATCTTGCAGAGTGAGTAACCTCAACCATATAGTTAGTGATTTTTACATTTCATTACTTACCCTTACCAATGCTTACATTCTTTCACAGTTACACAAAATGAGTTTGGTAAGAAACCCATATCAATATCCGAATACAGAAAATAAAGATTAAGTTTCACATTAACTTTAATTACCTTTGTAGATCAGAAATCTAGGCACCAACGTAGGTGAGGTAGGGAGATTCAGGAAGCTAAGACCCTGAAGATAAGCAGTCAGGAAATGGAGTCAAGAGCCTTTACTTCCCTTTGAAGAGTCCCACTCCATGTTATGTGAGGTAGAAAGTAGCTAGAAACATGTAGTCAAAACTGTGACAGAAAACTGTGACTTAGGCACCCATCTCATGTGGTCCTAAAGCCAAGAAGGTCTGCCCCAGCTACTGATGAATGATACTTGTTCCATCACTTTCACCAGTTTACTGGGAGTGGGAGGGCCCTCCTGGGGTCTCCAGTAGTCACCTCTGGCTTAATAGTGTTCTTTAGCAAGGACATTAGAAAAGGTATGATTCATCTCTTTCTTCCAGAGTCCCGTCTAAAATATATCTTGTAGAAAGTTCAGACATTTTTGACATGTAGGTGGCATCCTGCTATAGTTTCTATTCCCTTATACTTGACTTTTCTTTTTTATATCATATTTCTTACTATGTGAGTAATTAGTATTTGAAGGAATGAGGGAGTGCAGTCATAGCATGTCTTCATTAAGGAGCTTTAACCCACTGTCTCATGTCTTTTCCTTCATAGTAGTCTACAGGGTGATGGACTCATATAATCTAGTTTCTTTATTGTAAGAAGACATAGTAGTAAAGAAATATACATGGTCCGTAGATAAATAAACATTATGATTTTCAAATTATTCACTTTGCACACTTCTTGGAATGATTTTATCTGCTTAAATCACAGTCTAGAATAATAGCAGCAACCACAAACCAGTCAGTTCTGAGCTATGTATATGATGCGTGCGTCTGTCTGTGTGTGGTGCATATTAATTTCCCAAATGTCTAAAATAATACAAATTAGAAATAGTTTGAAGTGAAGGAAATGTTGTTTAGTCATATATGACTTCATTTGATTATTTTTTAATTTGTGGCTTTATTTCTATGAAAAATTTTACTAAACCACTAATATTAAATTGTATTTAGTTATTGGTGAAGCAAATTTATATTAGTGAAAAGAATTCAACACAATGAGTTGAGTATGTTTGGTCATAGTATATGTAGAGATGGATCCATTTTCCCTTCAAAACAATGTGATGGGAGCATTTCCAGCACTAAGTGTTTTTGTTTTTGTAGACAAGTGGTTGTGGAAATTTTATACATGAGGAGTCAGAATCCCCTAACTGAGAAATAAACTTGCCCAGAAATTTAACCAGTGAGGCAGCAGTACTTTAAGTGAGCCACTCCCTGCACATGGGTAACACGCTTGCCAGGACTTGTGGGCGTGTTGGTGCATGAGGAGTCACTGAACTGATTTTCCAAACTCCTGTCAGTACAGACACGGTTTGTCTGAAAGTTAAGAGGGGAGGATGGAGTACTTCTTGTCACCAGCAGTTTCCCTTTGGGCTGTGGCCGGCTTGAAGCCATTCTAGGACGTTATTCCTAACCAGATGTCCTGTCTCTTCCACTTAGTGCCTTGTTTATACACTTTTTAAAATCTTATAAAACTTGTCTAAGTCTTTTGTATATAAACCAGAAAATAGAGATTTCATAAAAATAGCCAAAAATCATCTATCTAGTAATGTCTACTGACATATTTTGAAGAAGTTTCTGTTAGTGTACACTTTTGTACAAAAACGTACATATATTTGCATATGCTGGCTTTGATCAAAATGAGATCATAGCAAAAATACTTTTTTATGATCTACTTTACTTCACTAATATGCACTGTTAATAAAATTTTGTTTACTTTGTATCAGCAGTCATGTATGCATCAAAAACATATTTAATGAATATATGCTATGTGTCAAACACCACACTAGATACTAAAAAGACATAGTAAGAGAAGGCAAAGCTCTTACCTGAAGTGTTTAAAATTGTGGAGGAAAAAATACAATCAGACAATAACCACAATGCCATTTGTTAGGAGCTAGAAGAGAAGAATGCATACAACTAGGCTGTTTCTACAGACAAGGACATATCTGCTCCTACTGATTTGTAAAGATTTTCCAAGGTGGATGTGGACATTCAAATACTTTTAAAGCAATTCATTTGCAGTTTCAACTCTTATTTATACCTCTTCTTTCAGTAAGTGTTTCCTAAAGTAGTGAGGCAAAGTGCACAGACAGGAAGCTTTAAGGCAGGAATGTGGTCTTTGGTCAACAATTTACATGAAAGCCTTTTCTTCCACTTTGGAGGAGCATAATTTCTCAATCACTGCAACGCTGCAACGCTACATTGCCTGGGCTCGGAAACACGTAGACTGCTAAATGAAGAGACAATTTAGCATTTACTATGGATGTTGAAAACTGAATAATGGTAATACCAGAGTACCAAATCCTCTGGCAGATCAAAGGATTTCTAGTTTGTTACTTTGAAGATAGCTGGACAAAGACCAAAAGGAGTTGTTTAGTAAAAGATGGTTAAGAATAATTTGTGATAAAAGTTCACCAAGTGATCTTTTTGCAGATCACTCTGATGTTCAAATAATTGTGGGAACATGGTTATAGCAAAACACTATCCTATACCGTCTGTGATATTTATTTAGGTGAACAAATTTTATCAGTCCTTATGTCTATAAAAATGAAAACTAGTTATAATATTGATGCTCAACTCTATTTTGGCCTAGAAATAAGTGATATATATCAATGGACATACAAACAATTAACCATAATATTAGTTAAGAAATATTTTTAAATATTTAGAATCTTTTATTCTTATTTCAGAGATGGATAGCATAAGCCATGAAAGATATTAATGCATAGCAATTACTACATTACAATGAATTTCTTTTGGTGATATTGAGTAGAAATACATGTCAAAGTCAAATAGTAATGATGCAAGATTAACTCTAAAAAAAGCGTTCATTTATTCTTCAAATGGGCAGTGATTATAAAAATGCCATGGTTGGATTAGATTTACTATACTTATAAATAATGCAATCACTTGTGAAGTTTCATTACTTAAACACAGTATATTACTTCCTTTACAATTACTTATCTTTAATGAAAAATAATAGATGTCATACTAAAATGTATGAGAACATACTTAGTTTTTCAAATTCTCAGAGTCATTTTCGGTATATTATATTATAGTTGCTACATGAATAGTTTTTGAAGGCACGAAAAATAAGGTTGAGTTCTAGATATACTAATACCTACTTCAAAACTTTTAATGTTTCTAAATCATAGTTTTTCATCAGCAAAGTAATTTCATGATACCCACTCATTATTTTTCCATGAAGTTAGATGTTTAACTGGACTGAATTTTCTCCACAATAGTGGAATTCAAAGAGAAGCACATTATTGTATTTCTTCAGTATATGGAAAGTTAAATATCGATTCTCTTCTTTTTAATTTTTAATAAAGTTGGTGGTAGGGAGATGGAACATACTTCTTCCTGGGAATCATATAAGAATTCCAAAGAAATAATAAGAGCTCTGAAAATCTGACACATATCTTCAGGACACCAAGGCTACCACAGCGAACTTCAACTTTGAGGCTGCAATAGAATGAGAAAGTGCTACTCTTGTCTTCACAGGACAGAAGCTCAAGGCTCCTTTGATTTGTTTTCAGTACTATAACTGTTAATGTTTAGATCCATGACATCACATGCATCACCCTCCCACAGAAGTCCTGCCTACCTGGACCTGCTGCTGGGGGAGAGCACTCGTCCCTGCCACCTGCGAACAGACTTCTTGACCTTTCTCCATCTTGGAGAAGTCACAGTAGGGATCAGCGCAGTGTTCCTTTCTGAGACCTCCTTCCCTTCTCACACAAAGAAAATCTAGCTTAATATCCTTCCATGAATCTATATGCACCCCAAAAGCTTGGGATTTTCTTCAAGGCTCCACATAGACATACAGTTTGGTCATCTTGACTCTAAGGGAATGTGCACCAAGAGTTAACACGTAGGGGATGCATTTGCTGTCCTTAGAAAGATTTGCTTTTGAGGTTGGTCCTTGGCTGGTGTTTGGGAACTTGGATTTCTGAATGTTCCCACCATTCCCTAAGTAATAGAAGGGGCTCGCTGTGCCTAATCTGGTTTTACAAACAACATGCTTTATATTGAATGCCTCTTTTTCTTCTAAGAATCTGGAAATTTGGCAGAAACAGAAGGTGACTAGAGCCCATTCTCAATAAAAACTCTGGGCCCTGAGTCTGTAATGAGTTTCTCTGGTGACAGCATTTCACACTTGTAATAATTAATGCTGGAGAAATTGAGGCTTCTGTGAATGCACCAGGCAAGGACTCTTGGAGGCTTCATGTTGTTTTCCCCTGGACTTCACCCCGTGGGCCTTTTCCCTTTGTTGAATTTTGTTCATATCTTTTTGCTTTAATGAACATTAAACATGAATACCACTCTGTGCTGACTCCTTTGAGACTTCTTCATGAATCACAGAAGCTGGGCATGGACTTGAGGACAGTGTACACAAGGAAAAATAGGAAAACCTTACCTTGTATGATAGCTTAGACTTTCTACAACAAGAAAAACCAGGACAAAGATTAGTATCTGAGTGAATTACAAACATAAAAATGAAATGCCAAGGGTTTAAACCAAAGAATGGCCCCTCAATTAGGAACTAACTATTGCTGGGTCCCTCAGTCCTAATATGCAGTTGTTGAGAGACTAGGAAATGTTTTCCAGGAGAAGGAACCCTTGAATGTAGGCTTACGTCTTTTAGGAATGCCCTCCTTTTTGTAGTAATAGATTCCCAAGGCCATGACTGTAGAGTTATATTTAAAGCTGAAGCCCTGCTTTTTCTGCAGTGACTCTCCAGAGGGAGAGATATTGAAAGATGTGCTTTTGTATTCATTGGGTTTTTTCTTGGATGTTACAAGATTCATTTATAAGATAAATGAATAAAGCAATGATTGTGAAGACAATTTGGGCCACTGTGGAATCTGAGTTGTGCTTTGCTGACATGCATAGACTTTCAATAACATTCCTAAACAGAACTGAAAACAGAGGATAGAGTTGTGGGACACTTTATTAAATAGAATTTTACTTCATCTCATTGGATGAGCTGCCGCTGCATCTTACCTCTTGTATGCAAGCTGATATAAAATATTCAGCTTCAAGCTGCCAAAATGTGGAGAAAATAATGGTGACTACTTTTAGAAAGCAACCAGATATTTCTTTAATTAATTCATTTGTTCTTAGGTACTATTTCTGGAAAAACTTATGTTTCTCTTTCCAAACAACCATTTAAAAAAACAAATAAGCTTAAATATATGTACCCTGAGACAAACTACTATTGTTTGCCTATCAGTCTAAACAGAGCTGGCAAAATAGTAAAGACTCTTGATGTCACAGACAATAGCTGAAAAATTACTCTTTTTATTGAAAAAATTAAGTTAAATTTTACTTTTTAAAAAATGATAGTTTGAGGTACTTTGGCATTTTAAATCTACAATATAATTATGTTAAAAACAACAAAGATTATTATCACATTTGTCTTACAAAAATCATTTGTTGTATTAACTGGTGCCTATTTGCATATTTTATGTACCAGTGCCTGTAAACAAGTTCCCTTTTATGCTGACAGATGCTGCATTTGTGGTGTCATTGAAAGAACCTGCAGCACCTTCTAGGATGAAGTGTGCCTTTCCTGCATTGCGTGTTTCTTGCAGATTTCATTTTTTATGTAACCACTGACTCCGGCGCTCCTTCGTTGCCCTGTCATTTGCATCTGAACTTTGTAGAGATGTTTTAAATGTAGGGTCTTACTTTTATGCAAAAGAAAATGGAAAAATTATGCCAACGCTTTTCAAAGATTATAGAAAAACTCTTTGTATATAGCACATTTACTGTCTTGCTGCATAATTGCTTTTCCAAATTATTTTCCCTGATTTGGTTTTGTTTGTTTGGATGAGATAGTTCAAACTAAATTTTCTCCATCTTAGACTTTCTTGCTTCCTAAGTACAAACTTGTTTTTTTATCAGTTGCTAAAGTTAAGTGTAGAACAGAGCCCTGCTGGTCATTTTAGTGGGCCTGAATCTTTTGCTCTGGATGGGGTTGTGGTATTTTTATTTCAGTGTGTGTGTGCGTGTGTGATATAAATTACATATACTCATATATATGCATAATGGGAATATAGGGGTCTGTGTGTGTGTGTGTGTGTGTGTGTGTGTGTGTGTGAATATACACCATGCAGTGCCAATGAGAGTCTACAAAAGTATACATCAATGATCCACTGCACAGATTGTTCTCTATCCTTAGTAGGGTCTCACTGGTTCCCTACAACATCCAATGTCTACCCTATTCCCTACAGAAGATCATCAACAATGACAGAAGCCCCCTCATAGGAGGTTCTGTCTTTTCCTCATATTACCTCTCACTGTCCATGACAACCATCCTAATAAAGAGTTGTCTCATCTCTATATTGTTCCCCTCTGCCTTCATCCTAGATTCTAATACCTAGGTAAATTTTTCATTAGATATTGTTAAGGCAGGGGTCTGGAATGCCCCCACAGGTTCATGTATTGAAGGCTTGATACCCAATGCAGCAGTGGTCACAACACTCAGATACAGGACATAGAAAGGTACTGAGCTCATCAGCAGAAAAGCTAAATAGCTGTCAGGGGCTTCCTTGTAGGAAGTAAGTCACGAGGAGCATGAAGGGTAAAACTTCAAGGGTCTAGAGCCCTGGTGTGTGTCTGTCTGGCTCTCTTCCCCTTCCTCTGTCTTCCTCTTCCCCTGCCCCTCTCTGTGTTTTCCCACTGCCATGAAGTGACTGACTCTGCCCCCCGCCTCCTCTCATCATGATGTTCAGCCTTGCCGTATCTTACAGAGATGGAGCCAAGTGACCATGGACTGAACCATGAAGCAAAATAAATCCTATCTTCTTTTAAGTTGTTATCTCAGGTAGTTTATCACAGGCCACAAAAAGCCAACACAGATCCCTCTCCTGAATGAAGGCAGTCAGTTTCCATTGATATAATTTTGTCTCCATTCTTTCAAAAATAGTCTTCTTGTTTCACCGTTTTATCGTTCTCCTCATAGCTGCCGTCGTCTTCATCTATTGGTTGCTGAATTTCTTGTCAATGGTTTCTACTGATGGGTTCCGTTTTTCGACCACCAGCTTCTTTCTTGTTTGTAAATGCCTCCGATTTTTAATGAACATCTTGAATGAGTCTTCTAGTCACCAGATTAAATGGTCCTGGCTTCATCTTCTGTTCATCTTATAATTTATGCTGTCTTGAAACCCTTAATAATTTATGCTCATTTTCCTGCATGAAATGTACCTCTTCTTTGGCTTAGACTTTCCCTACTGCTCCGCGCTGTAAGCGTTCTCTTCTCTTCTGTGGCTCTGCTGTTTCTGTTACATACTCTGTCCTCAGAGAACATACTGACAGATGCTTAGTGCGATGGTTCCATGATGAGTTTAACTTATAATTATCGTCTTCAACCCCCCCCACACACTTTTTGGACAAATAAACACTTGCTAAACATCAACTTAGTGAATATTAGAGATATAAAGGTACTTTATATAAACATAAACTTTTATATAAATGTCTATAAAATGTCAATTTTTGATGTGTAAGCTGTAATTGTAACAAAAACAGAATTTAAAAAAATTTTTAAGTTATCTGCCAATTTTTTCAAAATAAAAACTATACCAGTTCTTTTTCCTGACATGCAAAACTTTCATTGACCTGAGTGGCAGTTGAACAACTGCAGACATTTCTATGTAACAGTTAAAAAGCTTCAAGTTCACCTTGATGAATTTCAGAAATGGTAAATACTAACAGAGGGAGAGGTACTCCAATTTTTTTCATAAGGCATTCCTTAAGCTTCCATAAAAGAAATGAGATTTAAAAGTAATTTTTTCTGCAGCGATATCGTCTCTGATTATTTAATGTTCATATTATGTTAAAATGAAAAATAATGCAACTGATGGAAAGAATGAACACTTTACTTTCCAAAATACTTGAGAGATTTAAACTTTAAATTTCCTTGGTCTCAGGCATGCTTCAATTTTGCTATGTGTCTACGTGTAGATTTATCATCTTTCTTTATTTTGCTTATATTTCTTCAGTCTGACAGTTCATGCATTTTGTGGAATTGTTTCCCCCATGAGTTTTATCATTTTTAAATGTGAGCTTGTCTTAGTGTGGCTTGTTTTTCCTGTGAAAACTCCAGAATGGTCCTGTATTTTCTTGTGCTAAGCCCCTCGGGGATGACATGAACTTTACATTAGTTTTTCAGCTCTGGGTTTTCTGTGCGTCTAAAGGAATTACATGTTTGATCTCTAAAGTTACTGAGGCACAGGGCTGGGCTTGAAATTTCCCACCTAAGTTTTGCTTTCTTTCTACCAAAGAGAAGTTTATTACCTCCTTCTCTGCTCTGTGAGGGTGTCCCTAGAGCCACCGTTCACAGTGGCGATAGTTGTTGGTGTCTCCTGGCTCACAGCTGGGCTGTCGGTTGTACCCGTCCTCTTCAGTTTCTCATCTCTTCATTCTTCCCCTAGATGGACGTTACCCTCACTGAGCCCCTACGAACCACTGAATTTAGTGTCTAGCCCTTGTTCTAGGTTGGAGGCTCTCCCTGAGTATTTTGAGAAAAGGATTGTACAGAGGAGCATTCCTATGTGTTGTAGATGTGTTATTTTGCTTTTTGCTTTATGCTAGTTTTCTTTTTGAAACATTATGAATAAAATAAGAGATTTCTTTAGCTATATTGGACAAGTCATCATTCTGTTGATGGAAATCATTATAGGAACCCAAAAGTAGCATAAGAATTTTATATAATTTCAAAATTATAAGACAGTAAATCATTATTTTCCTCACTTTATACTTACTTCTTCCTTCCTCACTTCTCTTGCTGAATGAAATACACCCTTATAGGAGAAAAAATTAATTTTATAAAGTTCAAGATATGAAACTATGTCAGTTCCAGAACCAGAAATATGCCAAAGGAAAACCTATGCCTGTTTCCTTTATAGGAACAGAACCTGGCTGAGAAAAACCAGAATGAATCAGGGACAGTGTCCACCTCTCACTGTTGTTGAAATCACTGGTGCAAGAGCCAAACACCTTGAGAAGAATCCTCACCTCATATTTTGCAAATCCTATGACCTCAAGTAATTAACTTATCTCTGCTCAGGAACTCATTTTTAAAGTGGGGATGATGTGCCCTACCCTTAACTTGTAGAAATTAAGTACTATAAATTCATACATAAAAAGTTCTAAAAGTACCTGATACAAAGCTAGTGTTCTCAGTATTCACTAATATCTTGACCACAGAGAGATGACAAATTTCTAAAGCAGAGACTTTAATAGCACTACCGTTCATGTTCAAATTTGTTTAAAACTTAATGAAATTAAACTTCTATATGTTAGTAAGTGCCCCAAAGTTCTGTGGTAGAAATGTAATTGCCAGTGAAGTATTGAGAAGTGGGCTCTGGCAAGGGTGCTAAAGTCCTGAGGTTTCTACCATGAGTTAGTCACTGTGGGAGGAGATACCAGAGAAAAGGATGAGTTCCACCCCTTCTCTGTCTGCTGCATGTGCTCCCTTCGATTTCTGCCTTCTGGTGTGAAGGCCCTCACCAGATGCAGTCTGCTCTTGGAGATCCCAACCTCCAGATCAATCAGAAAAAACAGTTACGTGGATTAGTGGTACAGAAGAGAGAGTGCAGAAATAATCCCAGCCACATGCATCCAACTAATCTTTTACAAAGGACCAAAAATGCACCAGGGGAAAGACAGCCTCTTTAGCAAATGGTGCTAGGAAGACTGGCTATCCACATGCAGAAGATTGAAATGTAGACCATTTTCTCTTACCATGTACTAAACTAAAATCAAAATAAATCAAATATCTAAATTTAAAACATAATCTGCTGGAAGATAAAAGAGGTAAAACTTGAAGTTATAGACATAGGCAAGGACATTCTGAACAGAACCCCAATTGCACAAGAAATAACGTCATGAAGCAACAAATTGGATCATATGAAATTAAGAAGCTTCTGTGCAACAAAGGTAACTATCAACAGAGTGAAGAAACAACCTACAGGATGGGAAAAAATTGCAGATATTTTACAACAGCAATCAGAAACACCGAAATAACATCCAGGACTTGGAGCCAGATGTTCTTACACCAGTAGGCACTGACTGGGATGATTCCCAGAATATCAGACCCCAATCTCTGGTGGTCTAGGGCTTTTATATGATACACAAGCAGGAGGTACAAAGGACAAGAGACAGAACAGCCTGGCAGTTCTTCTGACTGGGTGGCAGGGTGAGCTCAAGGGTTACAAGGGTAGATTAATGCTCATTCACTCATGAAGCTTGGTACAATGGTACAGTCAGGCACCCTGTATGGCTGGTTATGCTCTCATGGTTACAGGGGCCGAGAAAGTAATCACAAAGCCGTGAAGCAGTTACAGAGCTAAGCAGTTTCAAAAGAACAAAGTTTTAAAAAGAACAATTTCTCTTGTATAGTTTTTCCCTTTCAATTTCTCAGACAGAGGACTGATACCTAGGATACACAAAGAATTCAAATAAATTATACCCCTAAAATAAAAGTCCCAATTAAAAAAATGAACAACTGAAATGAATAGATACTTCTCAGAAGACTATGTACAAACTGTCTATAAATACATGAAAAAATGTTCAACATCACTGGCCTTTAGAGAAATGCAAACTGAAACACTCCAGAAAGACGAGCTACCATCAAGAAATCAATAATAACAACTGCTAGTGAGGCTGTTGGGGCAGGGAAGGGGGACGCTTCTACACTGTTGGTAGAATTGTAAACTAGTACAACCACTATGGAAATCACTGTGACTTTTTAAAGGTAAAACTAGAAATTCCTTTCAACCCAGCTATTCACCATCTAGGTGTCTTCTTTAAAGAGCCAAAAACATCATAATACAGTGCTACATGCTTATAGCAGCATAATTCATGCTAACTAAATCTTGGAAACCCAAAATAGAGATAAAAATGTAATTATTTTCTTTATTGCTGGGTTAAAATACCCAATATGCAAAGTTAAATGAGGAAGGGTTTATTCAGCTCACAGTTGGTAGAGGGTTCAGCCCATAGTCAGCTGGCTCCCAAGCGGCTTAGGTTGGCAGAGGAACATCACGAAGGAGAACTGCTCAGGGCAGTTGGAAGCAGAGAGAGATTAGGGAGGAGGGAGACATCCTCCAGGCCATGCCCCCAGTGACCAGGTTTCTCCTCCAAACTTATTTAGCCATAAAGTCACCAGCAGTCTGACGCATGATGAGTATTGTCTCATGGTCTGATCACCTCCTGAAAGCCTTCCCTTAGCCAGGTATGGTGCTGCATGCCTATAATCCCAGCACTCAGGAGGCTGAGGCAGGAGGATTGCTGTAAGTTCGGGGCCAGCCTAGGATACATAGTGAGTTCAAGACCAGCCTGAACTACACAGTGAGACCCTGTCTCAAGAAAATGAAATGAAATAAAAACCCCCACCTATGAGAGCGTGAGGCTTTAGGGTGACATCTAGATTTAAAACATAACAAAGAGCAAGGTAAAAAATAGATACTAGGAAAAAGGGACATAAGAGAAGGACCCCAAGTGATGGAGGGAATAGAGAAGGAGGGGAGGGGAAGCAGAGTAAAAGAAGAATTAAGAAGTTTTGCACATGCCCCAACTCCCCACAAAGAATGGGATCATTATGTGCTGCACACATGTACTCATCAAAAAAAAAAGAAATTTCCCTTTTACTCAGTATCAGGTATTCAGTTAAAATAGCACAAAACAAGCTAAGACATAAACCAAACACTTTTTCGATGTATGTGACCTAGTTTATGGCCTCCATTAAGGACAGGGATACAACACTGATGGGAGTTATAACACAGGGTACTGTGCAATTAAACCAGAATAAAAGAAAAGCTGGCAAACTTAGCAACAGTGCCACCCTGAAAATAGCATGTCAACCAATAGACAGATGTTTATTGGCAAAATAATATTTTCCTGATATACTGTGGGTTAGTCATATTAGCCAAAAGAACCAAAATGGTCAGTTGTTCACGTAAGTTTTTTCAGTCCCCTTGGGCCCCAAACTGGCCACAGCTACCTGCCATTTGGAGCGTAAAGCCGCAATCCTTTCCATATGTTGGAGGGATATAGTTGCAAACAAAATCTTATCCCAAACCAGAATCATCACCTCCTTAAAGGTAGTAGAGAGGAAAACACTTCTATTTTTCAATAAGCATTAAGCCAGAATGTGATGCACATCTCAAACAATCAGTGAAAGATGCAGAGACAAAAAGAAGTCTCACCCTTTACATTGCCAAGCAGGCACTGCATTAGGTACGTGTTTTCAAAAAGAGCAGTCAGTGGTCTCAAGTAATAGGCCTGACGACACCATCTGTTACACACAGTTCATCTGACTTTACCTGGCAACTGGGGCTACCATCTGTGTTAGCAGTTCGCTTTATCTGGGAGGAAAGCACACTTCTCAGACTGTATGACAGGGATGGTTTTCCAAGTGGAGCTCGGTGTCCACAGGAACTGGAAGACAGGGTATAACTTTGATGTGTACATGTTAGCCTCAAAGTCCATGAGAAAGACACTCGTTTAATAGATACAGAGGTCACAGAGGCCTATCTAGTTTTTGAAAACCTCTCTATATATTTTAAGGAGAACAGAATATAATTACAATTTTGTAAATTAAATGCTCAGCGGAACAGGAGAAAGGAAAATCTCTTCTTGGAACAGGAAAACTTTAGCCTCTTGTCCCTGCTTTGTATTTGTTCTTATGCAGGCCCCGAACATGCATCACCTAAACATCACTAGCCCCTTTTACAGATGAGCTGCTGAGGTGCACATAAGCTAATTATCTGCTCAACAATCAGTAGTTAAAGTGAAGGTTTCACGTATTTTTAAAATTGGCAATGAGAGAGAACTGTTTCCACTTAATCCTTCCTGCATTGTTGAAATAAGGTACCTCTTTAAAGGTATAGCTCAGGAAAAGAAAGGAGAAAATTCCACACAACTTTTATGTTAGATAACACCTTTCATTGTAAGAATATTAGGGAGAAACTGTTAAAGAGGATTGCTCATTTATTCTCTCAATGTGCAAACCATTTACCATGTTAAATCAGCCTGATATTAGAACTGTTTCATTGTTAACAACAATCAGGTTGGTAGTATTTTACCCCATGAAGGGTTTTCAAAAGTTCTTACCAACTGTGAATTTTGATCAGCTAAATGACTGGGTGGAGGAGACAGAGGAAGTAGCTCCAGGAAAGAATTCCCTTTGAGCATCGTGGGGCTCCCAGTGCCATTGGGCTGATGGGGGATGGGGGTGGTCGCACCGCATCTACTCTGGCCCTCTTTCTTGGAGCTGGGCAGAGGGGGATGTTGTGAGTCTTAACGCTTTGGTCTCATTTTTTATTTCAGCCTCATTTGCTTTTGTTTTTGCTCAGTTGTAACAGGGCTGTTCAGTGACTGATGTATAGAATCAAAGTTCAGATAAAGATTTGTGATTATTTTCTCTTTTAGTCTGACATCTTATCGTAAGGGCAGTAACCACGGCCTGTGTGTTCTTTTAATTCAGGGTTTTATCTCACAGGAACTTTCACCATGGATAAAGTGAAAACATTTCTTTGAAAGAAACAGTTATCTCTTCTGCTCCAATGGATAGAGCTCTCTCTCTCCCTCTCTCTCCCCGTCTCTATATATGTTTCTATACTGATACAAGAAAATAAAGTCAAAAGAGTCCAGCTCCATCTTATCTCTTTGGGCTGGGGATATAAGAAAATAAAGTCTCCCAACCTAAACCATATCTGGGATGAGTTTGTGTTCTCTAAAGTTGAAGAATGAATTTTAGGAACAACAGACTTAAAAGCAGAATATATTTATTTAGGGACATTACAAGGTGGACATGAAGTGAGACAGAACTATGGTCAGCCAATAAGATTCCAAGTATCATCGTTCAGGTAAAATTGAATAAACAGATCAAATGGGGAAGCAAGTCACACAGCAAGCAGGCATGAATACAGAACAGGGGATTTCCCTGCGGGGCTTTGGGCTAGTGACACTTTCTGGCTTTTTGAAGGTGGTTGCTACCTATTTAGAATATCAATCCCTGATGCTCACACCTAGGGAGGTGTGTGGGTACATTTGTTTAGTCCTTTTGTTTTGAGCTCTGGCCCACAGCAAAGTCTTCTCTAGTCACAAGGTACCTTATTTTGTCCTTCATGTTGGCTCCTTTCAGGGCCTGGCCCTGTCTGACTGCCTATAATATTTCTATCTAACTCACTGGCTATAACAGTACTATAAAATAAATGTAAATAAATATATACGTACATATATAGAGAGAAAGGTTTCATGATTCTTTAAAGGCATTGTTGTTTAAAGGCATTGGCTATTCAATTTGATCTTTGTGAGTTGCAGATACACTCTGCATGATTGCTAAGCTTAGGATAGGGTAGCATCCTAGTCTAACAGTTAGTCTTACATCTTGGATAGATGTGGTAAGATAATTGAGAACCACCAATTGAAAACCATTAAATTTTTAGCTGCCTTTTGCAAAGTGTCTTTCTAAAAAATATAACGATTAGTGAATCTAAAGTGTAAAACTAAAAAACTGGGCAGGGCATGGTGACACATTCCTGCAATCCCAGCACTTGGGAGGCTGAGGCAGGAGGGTCACTATGAGTTTGAGGCCAGCCTGGGCTACAAAGTGAGTTAAAGGCCAGTTTAAACTGAACAGCAGGACCCTGTCTCAAAAAAGACACACACAAAAAACCCCTAAAACCTCGAGTTACACTGTATTTAATGTAGTTCTGAAGTGTGCTGGAGAACATCATTATTTATCTGTTGGCCAAGTACAAGTGAAAGAAAAGCAGCAGCAGCTTTCTAAACGCCGAAGTTGGGCTAGAGCGGGAGCGTGGTCCGAGAGAACCTGCCCAACAGCTGCTCTTTTGTGTCCACATCTGGGTCTGTGGCCCTCTCATGTAGAAAACCCAGTGTGTCCCACAGAAGGAGGAAAGGGGCTGGGGACAAGAGTGTGTACTCAGCCTCTTTTCCCAGAGCTGTGGGCAGGGATACAGCACAGACCTGGCCTCCAGGCAGCAGCCCGAGTAGGGAGAAGTTGTCTACCTCCCTCAGTGTAGACACTGAAGACCATTTGTAGGAAGCAGAACTCCTTTCTCCTTGAAAATATTCCACCAAATTTAGGCCTAATAAAGACCAGGTTAGGATCTGAGTCCATAAATCTAACTTTTCTCTAGTCTCTTCTTCTTCTCAATCATCCTTAACAAATGCCCTTCAATTACCATGACGGTGTATCTTTATTCCTGGCTGTTGTTTGCACAAAGACAGTAAATGTGTTCATATGTCTCACACTATGTATGGAATCTATTGGAAGAGTGGTATAGCACTAAATACGTATCTTTGTTAACTAATATGAAAAATAGTGTTTATAATGCTTTGGGAAGCAGGGATGGCCAAGCCCTGAGGCAGGAAGGATAAACTAGTTTTTCAACCCTATTGCAGTCATGACGTCTGGTGCTTCCAGTCTGTGTTTATTTCTCCTACTTCAAAAATAATGTCCAATGTGTAATTCTGAGAGATCTTGGTAACATTAGGACGGGAACGTGGTGTGGGATGATAAAGAAAACAGCTGGACTGAGGAGGACAGGAAGAAGGAGAGCCAGTCCAAATTGAGTAGCTAGTTATGCCCAAATTTATTTTTCTTTAAAGAAAATAATCATTATTTAATTGTACTTTTACTCCTTAAATCAGAGTCTACATGTGGGCAATTGTACAAAGGATTGGTCAGCTAGCCACCTGTGTAAACATAAGAACGTGCAAATGTTTCCCTCTACTCGTAGTAGCAACCTGAGGCTAATGTCTCAATTTTTTCCTAAGGTTTCCTACTTGTAAATAATGCAAACGCACAATAGATGGGTAATTTACAGACGCGTTAAACATTTATGCCTTGTCTTAAATGAATTTATCATACAAGGTCCTGAGAGCTTATTCTGACGAAGTGAAAGTGGAAAGAATTTGAGCTCATGGTTATCTATGGAGGATGCGGTGATAGCTAAAGACACGGCTAGGCCCTTTCATTGTTTTACGAAGGAATATTTTGAGGCTCTCATCACACATGCCAAACATTTAGCAATGTCAATGTGAGTTTTAAGGTGAATAAATGTTATTTTGACACAAAACAATGCAATAATATTATAGAGATAGAAGAACAACTTCATTTTTAGCTTTAAAAGGGTAGCAGGGGAAAACGAGCAAGGGGAAGCTTTTATGTACTATCAGTCTCATAATTCTGTGGGGTACTCTGTTGAAAAACATACTCATTTGTATTTTCTTCCACAAAAAATAGAAAAAAGAGGTCCTTCTGGCTCCATCGTGGAAGCAGCGCTGTGCAGCATCTTCATGAGAAAGGTACTCTGAGGGACACCAGTGCCAGTATGAGACAGGAGCGCAGAGACTCAGACTCCCAGGACTACTGACCCGAGTGCCCGCCATGTGCCCCGCTGTCACCCGTCCATGCCCAGCCACACAGCCATGCCTGAGCTTGTCTAGCAACTGCCCAGCCAAGTGCTCACGATGCTGGGCCCTGAAGGAGGTGAAAGCTATGTGGTCAAGCTCCGTAGGCTGCCCTGGTCCTGCTCAGTTGAGGACGTGCAGAACTTTCCTACTGCACGATTCACGATGGGGTCGCAGGTGTGCATTTCGTTTACACTAGAGAAGGCAGGCAGAGTGATGAGGCTTTTTTTGAACTTCAGTCTGAAGATGATGTCAAAATGGCCCTGAAAAAAAGACAGGGAAAGCACCAAGCATGGGCACGTGGAGGTGTTCAAGGCCCACAGAACCGAGATGGACTGGATGTTGAAGCACAGCGGACCCAATAGCCCCGACACTGCCGATGATGGCTCTGCATGGCTCCGGGACTCCCGTTTGGGTGCACAAAGGAAGAGATCGTGCAGTTCTTCTCAGGGCTGGAGATTGTCCCAAACACGATCACACTGCCTGTGGACAGACAAGATCACAGGTGAGGCTTTTGTGCAGTTCCCTCACAGGAGCTGGCCGAGAAGTCGCTTGGGAAGCACAAGGACAGGATCAGGCACAGTATATCGAGATGTTCAAGAGCAGCCAGGAGGAGGTGAGGGCCTATTCAGACTCGCCTCTGAAGTTCATGTCTGTGTAGCGGCCAAGGCCCTTCGACCAACCTGGCACCGCACAGAGGTACATTGGCATCGTGCAGCAGGCAGGTTTGGAGAGGACAAGGACATGCTCTGGGGCCTACAGTGCAGGCTACAGTGGCTACGAGGAGTACAGCAGCCTCAGCGAAGGCTATGGCTTCACCACTGACCTGTTTGGGAGGACCTCAGTTAGTGTCTCTGCAGCATGTATGACCACAGATATGGAGACAGCGAGTTCACAGTGCACAGCACCACCAGCCACTGTGTCCATATGCGGGAGCTGCCCTACAAAGCCACTGAGAACAACATCTACAACTTCTCGCCACTCAACCCCATGAGAGTGCACATCAAGACTGGGTCCAAGGTCAGAGTGACAGGCGAGGCCGACAGAGTTCCCCACCCGTGAGGGAGCCAAGGCAGCCATATCTAAAGACAGGGCCAACATGCAGCACCACTACATGGAACTCTTCCTCAGTTCCACCATGGGGGCCAACAACAGGGCTTACAGCAGCCAGGTGATGCAGGGCATGGGCATGTCAGCTGCCCAGGCCACCTACAGCGGCCTAGAGAGCCAGTCAGTGAGCAGCTGCTGCGGGGCTGGCTACAGGTCAGAACAGCATGGGGGGTATGACTAGTTGCTTGGGTAGGCCGGAGGCCTCCATCAAATTGTCACAGGCAGCCAACCCACGGTGAAGAGCAGTTTATGACTAGAAGAAGCTGTGGGACCCATTTTGCACCATGAGTTTGTGGAATCTGGATTAAAAAATTATCTCTTCAGTGTTTTCTCATGCAAAATTTCCTTCTAGCATATAATTCTGAGTAAACTAAAACTATTTTCTTCCTTCCCCTTTTCTCAATTAACATTTGGCAGTATACTTGGAGTGGTGTTTTCTGAGTTAGTAGTTTAAGTATGTTAAGGAAACATGGATCCTTGGCCCCGACCCGTGAACAGCGAAGGCAGAGTGATATAACCAAAAGGAATACCCAATCTCCTCTGACTCCGGCCTTGTAGAAATCCCATGGCTGCCTCTGCCTGTTCCTCAATAACAACGAAATCTGGACCCTGCATCAGAACTCTGTTTGGAGTTTATAAAATATTAAGTACTTCCACAACTTTTCATGCTAGAGAGCCTTGCAGCCTCAAGATCTGCACAACTGTCTCCTCAATCTCTGCTTGGTGAAAGTTAGACACAAGTTTGCATGTAGAAGTAAGGGATGCTAGGAAATGTAAATTTTTGAATTTAACCTGGAAAAGGGTGAGAAATTATCAAAATAAAAATCTATCAAAATAAAGGTCTTTAGAAACCACAAAGGACAGATTTCCACTATATCCAGTCTGCCAGTTTGTGTAAAACTGTGTTTTTATTTTCTATAACCTGACATACTTTTTAAACATTCTGATCATTCAGCAGATGGACATTATGAATAGGCTATTGTTTGCCACTGTACTTTTTCATGCAGATAAACTAGTGATCATGACTTCCTGGAGTTTTAAGTGTAGTAGAGGAGTCAGACATTCACTAAATTATCACAGAAAGAAATTTCACATCATGAGTGTGATCATCATGGCCAAGGGGCAGGAGCAGTATGTTGAAAACAAGTGAAAGGGATAAATTGACCTACTTAGAAATATCACCCAGAGCTTGTTGAGAAAATGGTGCTTGATCTGAGATTTGGAAGCTGATTGTGCATTGGGAAGGGGTAGGTAAAAGTGCTTCAGACAAAATAGATGACATCTTCAAAGAGCTAGGGGCAGGAGGGCACTTAGCAAATATGAAGATTTAAAAGAAGACTGTGGTAACTGAAGTAGAGTGTGAGAGGAAGTACGGTACTGGCTGGTGCTGGAAAGGACACCCTGGCCAAGAAAAGCGTCCTGAGCTTCCTGCTAAGAGCTCTGGGAAGCCTCCGTCCACCTCAAGCTACACCAGAAAGTAGTTTGAGAAATTCTACGTTACTAAGAATGGATCAGATAGGAGGCAATTACAGTTGTTCAGGAAAAGGATACACAGTGCTCAGCCCAAGGAAATGCTTAACAAACCTTGGCTGAATTAATGAAGAAAGCAAATGGGAAAATAACACTGGTGTGCGTTGTAACAATGAAGCAAAATTAAAGATATCTAGAGGGCACTTTGTGAACTTTGATGCAAATCCAGTGCAGAAAATAAGAAAACAATTTTCTACGGATTAACAATACATAGGTTCAAAAATATTTCCATTAACTAAAAATTCCAAGCTATTGTTACAGAAAACAGACCAAAAATGGGAAGAAACAGCACCAAGGAGGTTTAGGAGGCAGTTTATTACTCCACTGGGCTTTTGACCAGGATCTCTCCCAAACAGCCAGAACCCTGCCTGGCAGGGTCTCAGGGTTTTTGAAGGGAAAGTGAGCAGGAGGTGTTTAGGCAGATCTGGCACATATGACTGCAAGGTTGGGTGACATCATGGTTTGCTGGAGGAGATTGACTATCTCAAGTTATATTGCAAGGCCATCAGTTATACAAAGGCAGTAGAAACGGGTTACACAAAGGAAGAAATGTTCTGTTATCAGGCCTACTGGACACATCTGCTTGGTCTTGGCAGGCACCCTGGGCAGGCTTTTATTTAAAATTTTAATTTCCCCTTCACTATAACAAAGAGAACACCTAGGAACATACACTTATGTTGGCACAGGCTATTCACTGTGATAATTTAATGTGTTCACTAGCTGGCTAGTGAGATTTACAAGCATTAATAAAGTAAACAACTCAGTAGAAATCTATTAATTTAAATCATCACATTATGTAGAATCTTCCTTGAGGAAAATACTCAATGCCTACCAAATACATTGTTAACTATGCTGTTTAGTAAGGTCATTTGTATAAAGGAAATATTCTACCAGACCTTGAGTTTACTTGTTAATGGGTTCTTGTTAAATATAGTAAGAGTTCTGGAGTTTGTTAGTACAACAGTTCTCTAATTGAAAGTCAAAACCTGCTTGGGTGCCAGGGTGAGTTTAAACACTCCTGGCACAGTGGATGCGCTAGCAGTACCAAGTCTGTCTGAGGTTGGCACTGATCTGAGTGTTGCCTGTAGAGGGATGGAGAGGACTAGGGCTCCTGACAGAAAGGGACTATAACATGCTCGTGATTTTCCAACCCTAGCCAAGTAGTATCCACAGATACCAACTACAGTGATCTAGTTATGAGATGAATGATGATGGAAAGCCCTGGAAAATCCATAGGAAAAATGTGGAAAACAGCAAAATGAGAAACTCAATGCCAAGCACAGTGGAGATGCTAGAAGGATCAACTCTAAGGTTCGCACCGACCTACGTGTTACCTGTAGAAAGCTGGTGAGGACTGTGGGCTCTTGGAGGTGTCGCAGGCTCTAAACATCCAATGGGTTAAGACATCCCCAGCCCCTGGTGTTCACAGGTACCCCACTTTCCCAATATTTTCTTTATTCTTCTTCCTGGGAAAGTTTGTATGCCATTACTAGACTTCTGTGAGACTCTGGACTTCCCAAGAATGTCTTGCATCTACAGGTCTTATTGGACTCCAATATCACACTAGAAATCCAGGATTTCTTTTGAAGTGCTAGCTTATACTGACTTAGAGGAAAAGGAGGGCTTTGGTCAATGTGCTTTACTAGGTAGTGCTGCATCATAGAACCAAGATTTTCACTGAAGTAAACTTCCCAACAAACATCTACTTTTATGGCCTTAACTCACCAGCAACAAAAGTGAGGCCTACTGAAGGGCAAAGGACTTTCTTACCTGTAAAGAACAAGGAAGACAAACTATGATAGGAAATCACTTGTAACCTTTGCTTTCCTACTGAATATAAAAGAGGAAAGAGGTAGCCTCAGCAAGACACTGACTCTGAAGATTTGGTTTCACTCAAATGCCCTCCTTCATGGCAAATGCTTAAACTTCCATACCAGACAATGGAATTGTCCCATGGGGGCCAAGAAATGCACTTTCTGAACATGAGAGAAATGGTCCTCTGTTACTAAAAAAGCACATTTCTAATGTGCTTCTTTAATATACAAAAAGGAAATACTTTTTAAGGAAAGAATTTGTACCTTGGCAAAAGACATTAAAAACCAAACCTAAAGGAACACACTTAAGTCTAAGAGGACAGGAAGGAATTTAGTGGTGTAATCTGTAATGTATTTTTTTTTTTTTTGTCTATCCCATGGCTCAAAATGCTATAGATGTCAGTATAAGTAAATGACTTTTGATCAAAAACTACCAGCACATAAATGCAACATTTACAAGCACAGCACAAAAAGTGCCCCTCACAAACCACAAATTCTCTCTTTTATCAGCTATATAAGATGAGGCAAATCTCTGGCCATATATGCAAAAACATACAACCAAATGTGGTTTCCTAAATTCTATATATTTTTACCTTTATGTGTCATTCAGGGAAGTAAGTAACTGGTAAGATATAATCAAGTATTGTAGTTTTTAAAATTCTGTAAGTCCTTTCAGAGAAGGAAGAGGTACAGGCCTAGGGAAGTGGCATGGGAGTGGCTGCATCTCTGTGGACTTCTAGGTTGGGAGGTAAGGCCTGCCCTCCCTTGACCAGCTACCTGAGCATCCAAGAGTAGCAGCCCCTGTCTGTCCACTACTGATTTCATGGTAGAGGCTCAGACATTTTCCATCCATGGCCTGGAGGCCCTGGTACCAAAGGTCAACATTCCTCCACCATTGCAGTTGTGGTCTGAGCCATGCATCCCACCAGTACCCTGGGGATCCTGGGCCCAGTGGTCCACTGCCCTCTACCATCTTTGGATGTCTGATATCCAGTTAAATTAGGGTCCCTAGAGATCTTTGGTGAGCTTCCTGGGTAGCTTGTGTCTCAGCACTTTCCATCTGACAGCCAAAATGATAAGACATAGGAGAAAAATGCAATCTCAGAATTCAATTCCACCTAGAACAAGTCCAAGAGACACTGACATGGGAGAACTTGGAAGGCACATACCTGAAATATCTGAAATTATCTCAACTGAAGTAAAGAAACAACTCCACCAGGCCACAGAGGAAATCAGATCAGAAATAATCACCCAAATAAAAGAAGAAATGACATCAATAATGAAAGAACTGCTCAGCACATCTAAAGAAGGCATATATAAAAAAATAGATGATCATAGGGAAATGATGGAAACATTAAATAAATAATACAGGACAGAACTAGAATGCATGAAACAGATTCAAAGAGATTTCCAGGAAATCAAAACTTCCATTGAAAGCTACCAAAACCACTTGAATGAAGCTGAAGATACAATCTCAAATATTGAAGACAGCATGGCAGCTAATAATTGTGAAAGGAAGGATCTCAAAATCGACAAGGATACAGGAAAAATCAATTTGACAGCTTCAACATGAGGCAAAGATAAATAATGTAAGACTAGTAGGAGTCTATGAAACAGCAAGAGGCAACACAAATGATGTAAAAGGAATATTTGCAGAAATAATAGTAGAAAATTTCCCAAGCATGGAAAAAGAGTCTGATGTACAAGTAAATGAGGCATATAGAGCTCCAACTACCCATAACCGATACAAAACCACGCCCAGACATATAATAATCAAGATCCCAGACCTCCAGCGAGAGAACAGAATGTTAAAAACTGCTAGAGAAAGGAAACATCACCTATAAAGGAAAGTTGATGAGAATCACAGCAGACTTCTCAACAGAAACCATCCAATCAAGAAGGGCTTGAAGTGAAGTATTACAGGTCCTGAGACAAAACAGCTTCCAACCAAGATTGATGTATGTTGCAAAACTGTTCTTCAAAATTAATCGAGAAATAAAATATTTCCACAACAAAGAACAGCCAAAGAAAATTGTGAGTGTCAAACCAACTTTACATAGAGTACTAAAAGATATTCTAGACAGAGAAAAAAGAGACCACAATCTCAAGAACTACAATAGAAAGGAACCCTCAAGCAGAGCAAGCAATTAAACAGACAGCAAAAGTAGGAAACCAACAGCAGTAAATAACAGACAAAGATAAGTCAACATGTATCAGTTATAACCACTAATGTAAATGGCCTCAATTCACCAGTCAAAAGAAACAGACTGGCAGAGTGGATTAAGAAACAAAATCCAACTATATGCTGTATACAGGAAACACACTTTATTCGAAAGGAAATCCATAGACTGAAAGTCGAAGGATGAAAAACAATTCTCCATGAAACAGGATCCCAGAAAACAGCAGGGCTAGCTATTATGTTTGCAGACAATGTAAACTTCAAACCAAGAACAATCAAAAGAGATAAAGAGGGTCACTATATACTTGTTAGGGAAAAACTGCAAGAGAAAGAGATAAAAACCATAAACATGTATGCACCAAACATCAGAGCCCCAAACTACATAAGACAAATCTTAACAGACATGAAAAACCAGACAATAACACCATTGTAATAGGGGACCTCAACACCCCTTTGACACGAAAAGATAGGTCAACTAGATAAAAAATCAGCAAAGAAAGAACAGATCTGAACCAAAGCTGCAAACAAACGGACTTAGTAGATGTATACAGAGTGTTCCACCCCACAGCATCAGAATACACGTTTTTCTCAGCTTCACATGAGACTTTCTCTAAAATAGACCACATTCTAGCCCATAGAGCATACCTACCTAAATGCAAAAGAACTGAAATTATCCCATGCATAGTATCTGACCACAGTGCAATGAAACTGGAAATTAATGACAAAAGAAATTCCAAACACTCCTAAACACTTGGAAATTAAATAACAACCTCCAGAACAACCAATAGTCATAGAAGAAATTTTAAAAATACCTAAAAATAAAGGCAAATGCAAATACAACTTATCAGAATCTGTGGGATGCAACAAAAGCATTCCTCAGAGTAAAATTTATAGCGGTGAACTCACACATAAGGAAAACAGAAAGAGAACAAGTAAATAGCCTAATGTTGCACCTCAAACTATTAGAAAAAGAAGAACAAGTCAAGCTCAAAACCCAAAGAAGGGAGGAGATTATATTATACTCATTTCAGTTTCTATTTTTTGTTTGGGTTTTTTTTTTTTTAGTTCTTTGTTATTCCTAGATGTTAATCCTCTGTCTGGGTAATAGCTGGCAAAACTTTTTCCATTCTGTAGGTTGTCTTTTTACTCTGTTTTATTTTTTCTGTGCATAAGGTTTTAATTTTGGGTAATTCCATTTGGTGACTCAGTACTATTTCATGTGCAACCAGGGTACTATTTAGAAAGTCCTTTCATACATCTATGATTTCAAAAATTTTACCTGGTTTGTCCTCCAGAAGATTGTGTTTCTGATTTAACACTTATTTATTTGATCCACTTATCACTAAAAAGAACAAGAAATGGTGGAGGGGGAAGGAAGGGACAAAAAAAGATTTAAATGAAAATAAATGGAAGGAAAAAATGGAAATAAAGCTTTTGCAAATGGTGATGGGAAGAAGCGCAGGAAGGAGGGGGGGAAGGGGATTAAAGAAAGAGTTCAGCTGTGCTATACACATGTGAGACTCGCCTGTGGTTAACGTATTCATTATACACTACAAACATGGACTAATGAAAAAAGAAAATCACAAGCTCATCAAAGATACACAAGAAAATATTGGATAGCAATAAAGTTGATGGATACAATGGGTTAGTATTATTCCTGATGCTTCTTCGTGATTTTTGCACTACCCTGTAAAGCTGAGCTGCAGACTGTAGAGAAGATTTACATCCAATAGATCAGAATTGCCTAAAAATCTTGATATGGCTACCAATTCCTGACCTCCCCCTGTTCCTTGACCTCCCCATAGGCACATTATTAGGCTTGAGGGAGATAGAAACAGATTGGGGACAAGGCTAGTCACTGAGATCCTGCTGCTCAGTGACATTAACACCACTGATGTTTATGTATTTGACAAGGTTAAAGCATAGAGTACATTAGGATAAATGTAGTAGATAAAATGGGTGGATTTTTGTTGCTGCTACTACTATTATTGATCATTTCAAATACAAGTAGAAATAGAGATGTACACAGAAACAGAAGCTACGTTTAGGAAAGTTGTACAACTTGGCCATGCATCTCATACAAGGTGGGGGCCTGAAGCTGAGTCTTCAACTGAATCCTTTTTTGTTTTCTATTGGCAAACTTCAATGCCCACGGAAGGCTTGACGTTACCAGTGGTTTCCTAACCACAGCTGACTGGTAATTATGAATTGGGAGCATTCTTTGGGTTTTAAACAATTAAAGCATGAGTCTAGGTTTCCAATCTTTCTCTTTTCCTTATTTTTTTTTCCTGGGGCTGAATATTGAAGATGGAAAATCTGCCTGATGTAAAGCACATGCCCTACCACTGAGATGCTATGCATCCATTCTTGATGCCTGGATATCAACTTCAGTTGTAACACAATCCACAGTGCAATTTTATACTATATAGCCCCAAATGTTACTGTACCTTCTCATTTTTTAATTCATCCTGATGGGTAAAACCCAGTGTTAATCTTTCCCTTGTAGTGTTCTTTGTTGAGAAGTGTTTTCACTGTGGGGCTTCTTAACTCACAACTTTATAGGCAGGTTCTTTTGTCTCAGCAGTGAACACACAGTATCAGTGGATATGTCAAATTTATTTTATCTTATTTGGGTATTTGAAGTTGTGCTGAAAAGATCAACTACGCAGGGGTCTCCCCTCCTCCGGTAGTGTTCTGTGCTGCTAGTTTAAATGAAATCCATTTAAAGCTATTTTTACTGGGTTCTCATGAAAAGATTCTTACAATGTCAAAATTTTTAAATTTTTATTTTAATACTTTTTAAAGGCATTAAAGTTTATTTTTTTCAAAGAATTATGTATTTGTTTTTAAAAAGTTTATAATACATAATGAGGTTTTCTTGCCTTCTTTCCATGCTATCCCCACTGCCAATTATTTTCATTTGTATCTATTTTTAGTTATTCTAGTTATTACCTCCATAAGTCTGAATGTTATGCTTATCCCTTTAGTTTTTGACATATTGTTGAGAAAGAGCTTTTGATATTACTCATAATTTTAAAGATGAAAATTTATTCTTTGCAGAATTCCCATAATTTGTCCTATTTCTTCTCATTTATGTTTTAAAATCATCTGTAGGTTCCCCTTTGGACTTCCAATAATATTCATATATACCTATATTTCTTTCCTCCACTCTCAAGATTCTTCTTGTTCTATAAGATGGATGTTTTCAAGATGCTTGCTTTTCAGATCTCTCTCTTTCCATTGTTCAATTTCTGGCAGCTACCCCATTGCATTTTTTCAATTAAAACCTTTATAATTTCTTTTCTAATTGTAATTAATCCTGTGAATTTCTATAGGTCTAATCTTCTATCTGAAGACCAATAAGATGCTTTTTAATCATCATGAGTGTACGAATATGTTTCCATCTCCTTCTCTGCACGTCTCATGCCTTGCCCACTCCACGTGAGCAGAAGTGTAGGATCAAGGCTGGGTAGAGTGTGTCTTCCTTGGTGGTTTCTAAAACCCAGGCACAATTCGGTCCATTGCATAGTGGGTCATGCTCTTCAAAGTAGTTTTATTTTTCTAGGATTTTTAAATTGCTTTTCTTTTCTACAAGATATTCTGCCTTTGGTTTTCTGCAGTAGAAAGTGATGTGGTTAGGTGCAGATCCTTGGGGTATACCCCGCTTCGTGTTCCCTCAGCCTCCTAGATCTGTAGTTTGTTATCTGTCACTAATTTTGGAAAATTTTTAGCCATGATGACTTCAAATATTTCTTCTGTTCCTATTCTTTGTCCTTCCCTTCTGGAATTCCCATTATTCGTTTTTCCACCTTTTGTCATTATACCGCAGTTCTTAGGTTCTGTTGCATTTTTTTTCTTTTTTCTCTTTCCATGTAAGTTTGAAAGATTAATTTTTTCTTCAGTGGTATAGAGCCTCCTTATAACTTTCGCAAAGACATTCTTCATTTTTGTTTCCTGGGTTTTTTTCTTATAATCCTCTTTGCTTCTTGTTTAGTAGTACATGTTTATAGTATGTAATGTTTACATTTCTTGTGTGGATTTGACACATTGCAGAATGTATCTTCTTTTCTTATTTCTAGCACTTCCTTCTCGTTCCTTCTTTCTACCTCTGCATATACATTACCCACCTGTTCTTACGTTATCCATTTTTTCCATCGAAACTTAGCTCATCAGTTACAGTCATTTTAGATTCCCAGCTCAGTAATTTCAAAGTTTCTGACATTTCTCAATCTGGTTCTAATGCCTGCTGTCTTTACAAACCAATTTTTTGGTTTGTAGATTTTTATTGAAAGCCAGACTTGATACATTAGAGAAAAGGAATTCAGGTACATAGGCTTTGTGTGAGGTTTTATATTTATCTGGCTAGAATTTAGGCTGTGCTTACTATGACGGGGTGTCAGAAGCTAAAATTTCTAATACTATATCTTTGTTTTAGTCTCTCCTGTTATTTTGAGGTGTTCCTAGAAACTTCTTAAACAGCGTCTGGCACTTGAAGTTATCTGAGCTTGAATGCCCTGCTATTGTACAGAAACCCTGTTGATAAAGTGGTAAGATGTAGGAATAAGGAAGTGTTCAATAGTCCAATTATATGGTGTTTGTGTTTTAGCTAATCCAAGATGGGTATTTCCCCGTCCCCACGTGAGAGGCTACAGGAGGTGGAGTTTAGGTTTTCAAAGGGTTTGGGAGTTTTGTTTTGTTTTGTTTTGTTTTGTTTTGTTTTGTTTTGTTTTTGCCCCCAGCTCAGTTGCACTCTGGAAAACTCCAATTGGTTCTTTCTTTGAGAGTGAAAAAGGAAATTAGGCTATTTCAAAATAGTAATCCCCTTCCCTGCCCATCCTATCAGAAACATTTCTCTCAGGTCTTCACAATGAGAACCTGGTAGGATTTCTGGAAGTAAAACTCAAAACGGTGTGAGACCTGTTTATGACTAGTCCTCCTTAGAGTTCAGCCCTGGGGCAAGTCCATGCTAAGTTTGCCACAATTTGTCGATCACAGTTTAAAAAGTTTCTATAATTCTGGCTCCAAATTAGACTTCCGCTCCTGAGAGTCTGCCCTAGAGAAGTTATGGTTCTCTGTATGTGTCTCTCCAGTTTGGGGACAGCGATTTGCCCTGGGACTTCACTCCTGTCACGGCTCTAAAACTTGCTCTTTTGCAGTTGCTCCATCGTTTTTCTTTTTGTGAGGATGGGAGTGATGTCTTGCACACACTTGTGTGTCTCACTAGCAACTAGAAATGGCTTTCCTTGCCCTTTACAAAAGAATAATTGTTTTGGTCAGGTCTTCAAGCTTAGTCACTCTCTCAGCCACAATACTACTATGTGTGACCCCCCCCCCCCCCCGGCAGCCTGTCAACCTCCTGTTTGGTCCAGACCTACTGACTTCCCTCACAGTCCCCTGCACAACTGACTTTAAGAATTTCACTTTGCTGTGCATTTGGGGCAGAACCGCTGTTATACTGCCCCCTGGGCTTGTTTTATTCTTTATCTGCCTGAACCTTTAATTACTTTGCTCAGAAAGTGAGTGGGAAAAGCTTTTAAGCTTTCTTGCTTGTATAAAAATGTTATTTATTCTTCCTTTCCCTAATTGATTCCAAGTTTAAAATAGTTTTCAATGTAGCTGATGAGTTCTGGTTCCAATGCAATTATAATCTATTTGATAGGGCAACTTTTTAAATACTACAACTTTAAAATCTTTTGTCCTATACGTATTCTGAAATTTCTGTGTTTCAGTGTGGATTTCTTTTCATTCATTTGTTCAATACCCAGGGGCCACTTCCAGTCTACTCTTTCTCCAATGTTGGCGATTTTTCTACTCTTCCTTTGATAACTTATAAAAATTATATAATTTTATAATTTATAAAAATTTTTGAAAGCTTGATCATTCATAGTTAGGAATGGTGATATTTGAATGAATTATCAATGCGCATTTTCTTCTGTTGTTTTCTCTATCTATGTATCATTTAAATGAGAGCCCAGCAGGTGGACAGCACTTCCTGGTGGACAGTTTTCTAAAATGAGTATGTGGGCAGCAGACAAGCGCTTTAATTTGGAAGTGCAGGCTTGCCTACTGTTTGGGTTTCATCAGAGAAGACCTCTGCTCTGGTTCAGCACATTTTGCCTGAGAATGGGCACCACAAGACAGCACGTGGCTGGGCTGTGAAATCGCCGGGTTGTAACCAACCGGGGTGTTCTGACATTCAGGCCCCGGTGCTCTAACACGTACTGGCCACAGGCCTCACACCTGCTGACGCCCGGTTTTGAATAGCTGAAAGTCAGCCATGAGACTCAACTCAAGCTTCACTTCAGGAACAATTTCCTCCCAGGTTTGTCCATCAACCTGTTTGAGTCTACTTTCTGTGTCCTAGAAACCTACTGAACTCCTTCGTGGGCTCATGACCATGCTCAGCCTTTGCTGTTCTACTGTTTCTGTGTCTATCGTATCAACAGTGGTAGGTGGGAGGAAAGATGAAGGTGGATGCTCAGTCTGTGTCCGTGAACCAGAATCTCATTTTAATTGGTCTTAGTTACCTGAACGACACGTGAAACATGCTCATCATAGCGATTCACGTGGCGTACAGCTACATGGAATAGAAGGTTACCGGCGGTCTCTGTCTTCCACTGCTTTTGTTCCCTGTCCTCCTTGCCTGTGGACCTTCACCGATGCTAACCCCCTTCTCTAATGCACCTCCTCTTGTATGGCACCGTTCATGGCTTGCTGGAGCTGAACTAGACTTTTTTCCAGTGAATTTTAAGTCAAATGTAGTTATAAAGGCTTATTTCCTTTTATGGTAAGTGAGTCTATATATTATTAATATAGCTTATTTTTTGAAATAACTACTAAATAATATTTTTAATCTCTAGTCATAATGAAATAAATTTCTTTCCCAAAATTAGTGGCAATAGATTTGTATTGAATTCTTTCCTTTAAGATAACTATTTTATGTATCCTGTGTCTAACATCACCTCATAATTATGTGCTAATCATAATTATGTATTAAACATTAATAATTCTTAAGCATTCTTCCTTTTACAATGAATTACACAAAGATAGACTTTCTAAGCTACTTTAGAACTAATAAAAGCATTTTAGCATTTATTATTTTATTTTTTAACATGCCTATCTCAGAAATACTGATTTTCCCAAGGTCACCTGGGTAATAAGCACAGCGCATGAGTTTTCCAACTGCTAGGGCAGTCTCTGCCAGTCAGGTCATGCTTCCTTGCTAATTCAAAGTCTTACCTCTCCCAGGAGAAAATAGAACTATTTATAAATTTGAATGATTCTTTAAACAAAAAATAAACAAACCTCCTACAAGTAATTAGGAAGATGGATTTTAAATGAGAAAGATATTCAGTAGCTCTAAGCACATATAAAAATGTTATTACATAATAAACAGAGATAATCTTGAGAGTGTATATAAATCTTTTCAGAAACACTGTGCTGGGAACCTGCTTTCCCTCTTCTCCACCTAGTTCAGCTAGTTAGCAACTCCCTTTTACAAACTCTATTATTGTACATGTGACTCGATTATGATGTTTTTATTTATCTATCTTTTCTCTTGGTATTAAGCTCTCAGACTACAGGCACTTGGTCTTATTCAGTGCTAAACCCTGGGACCACCTAGGGCAGTATATGTTGTGTAGAACAGGCTCACTAAAGATTTCTTAGTGAGTTGACACTTTGTATTACCACATTAACTCTTTCAGTTTGACCTCTCAGGATAACTAACTGCAGGACTGTAACAAATATTCTGTGGATAATATTATAAAGAGGAGTTCCTAAGTCGGTCTCATGACAGTTACAAGATAGAAAAACACACTATTCTCATTAGTTGAAGCTAACTAGGAGAAAGGTCACATTTGTTCTTTTACATCTCTGAATTTGTATACTCTGCAGAAAACTCTGCAGTTTTAGACTTTGTGCCAGAAATAAATACGCCACCCAATGGAAACAGGCAACTATGTTTGAGGGGTGATGTTTTCAACATCTCTCTCTCTAACCAGCACTTTTTATCTTTTGTTTGTTTGAAAGCAGACATGAGACTCATGAGAGTATTCAATGAGCTAAAGTATCTAGACAGTATTCAACAAGATTTTGCTTTCATTCTCTTGTGTTTACTTATATAATAGCTTTCCCTGTATGGTAATTGGAAGTTCTGCATTTTCCAGCATTAGCATGCAGGAGGTGCATGTACATGGTCACTGGGGCTGTTGTGTATGAATGGCTAAAATCGGGGGCAGGCTGGGTTGTACTGTAGGTTAGGGGTGGTATCTGACTGTAGCAACACATCAACCAACGTCCAACTTGAGCAGCTAGAGAATGAATCGGTGGGTGCCGTGTGACTTGCAAGTGTCTGTCAACTGAGGATTACACTGTTCGCTAAGGTGAAGGCGGAGCCTTTTCAGAGCCCTGATGGGCAGCCTAACCTTGAGTCCAAAAGCTGAAGACTTTTCAAGGGTCTCAACTTTTCCATCTCACATTTATTCTTCCACATACTCTGGTCTGGGTTCTACCTACCCCATATTTCTCTGCCAAGATAGGTCCCATATATTCAGTAATTACCTTCTGAAGACTTTTGACAGTCCTCATCTTATTTGACCCTTTGCTAAATTTTTGTGTCTGTTTTGTTTCTAACATTCCATGTCTGCTCCTTTCCCCTGGCTTCTGTGGTACCCTGTTCTCCTAGCTGACCTCTGAAATTGTATAGATTCCAGTAGGTAGCCGAAAAGTAGAAATCACCTTTTGCAACCTGATTTTCATCTGCCAAGGTGCTAAGCTTGGTCTCCTCCAAGCTGAATCCTAGCGTCTCTCCCTGAGCAATCTAACCACATTCACAGCTGGGTTCTCTCCTGAGTTGTGGAACATCTGCTTGGATTATCTTCTTGACAAGCTCACCTCTGACATCTAGAAACTCTATCCAAGTGTTTACACCTGTGTAAACACTTATTCACAGTGTATACACCTGTCCCCATCTTTATTCTCTAACTTCCCTGTCAAATTTCATCCTTCTCTGCTATTTTCTACCTCACAATTGCTGCCGAAGTCCACACATTACTGAGCCAAATACCTAGAATTACGCTAGTATTGTTCTGTTCCCTACACCCTGTATCCATTCATCCCAGTTTCTGTGAGTCTTACCACTCGAAGTTTCTCACATTCGCCTCACCTTAGGACAGTAGTTGCATGTTGCTGTCTAGTTCAGCCTCCATCTTTACTCTGGAATGGTTGCAATCGCTCCCACGGCCTCCTACTTTCTTTTCTACTCTCTATCCCCCATTTTGTAGTTCACAATGCAACAAGATGGTGCGTTTCAAATAGTATTCCTACAGCCTGCCTTTGATAACCTGCATGGCTTCTCCTTGCTCTTAAAATGAGATGTGAACTGATAATGAAATCCTGCTGTCAATTTGGGCATGATCAGACATCAGCCCTTCCCTGTAAGTCTGATTCTACTCATTTCTGCCTGCTTGTCCACTGAACTGTGTTGTAATTACTCTTGCTCTGTACATGCTGTTCCGCCCACCTGAGGTATTTCATCTGCTCTTTTCCCTTTGCTCCACACCTGACAGATTCATCTGCCCACTGAAGAGCCACTTCTTGCAAGAAAACTCACACTCCTCTGACTACAGTGAGCCCATCTAAGCTCACAGTGCACACTTTTCCTTCAGGGGACTTAATCATGATAGTAACTCACTCTTTTGTGTGTGTTCATTAGTTTATATTCCTCTCTGCTTGCCACAGTTTGGGTCTGTAGAGTCCCCTCAGGCCTGTTTAAAGGCTTAGCCTCTTCCCTGTGGACCCTACAGGAGGTGGGGCCCAGTGGCCCAGGAGGTACCCTGAAAGGGACACTGGGACTGCAGCCTCTTCCCTCCTCTGCACTGGAGCCACCGAGAAATGAACAGGTATCTCCCACAACGTGCTCTGATAGGGTGTGCTGTGCTGCCACAAGGGAGCAACCATGTCCTGAAGGCTCTGAACCTGTGGGCCAAAATAAACCTTTCGTCCGCTGAGCTGACTAACTCAGGTATTCTGTCACAGTGATGGAAATCCCACTAAGATGCATTGCATAGAGGCGCTCCAGTCATGTATACTTTCATTCATTAGGGTCTTTACTTTTTGGGAAAATCTCTGACAGGTCCTAGATGCTCAATGACTAGGTCTAGAATAAGTGAAAAATAAAGGGAAGAAATGAAGTGGGAAGAGAGAAAAGGTAGTGAGCTGTGAAGCAAGCAAAAGTAAATGAACTTTATTGTCTTCATAAGGGTGTGAGTGTGACTGTGTGTGTGTGTGTGTGTGTGTGTGTGTGTGTGTGTCTAGGAATTAAACCCAGGGCCTTTGCACTGAGCAACATCCCTACCCCCTTTTTAGCTTTAAAACAGGTTCTCTCTAAGTTGCCCAGGTTGGGTTCAAATTTGTGATTCTCCTGCTTCAGCCTCCCAGAGCTGTGGGATTACGAGTATGAACCATCACCACATTATTTAGCTGGTGAGGAGAGGTGGCTTTTCTGTCACATTAGAATTGGAGAGCTGCACACAGGGAGGTTATGAGTACCTAGTAGCAGGGCTTCTTGGAACATTTTCAGTCCTGGTTTTATATTTCTCTTCATGGCTAGGGTTTTTTATGAGAGCACATTTACAGGAAATAGTTAATTGTGGAAATTTAAATATAAAAGCTTTGCTTCATAAAAATATTTCACTGGGAAGATTTTCCTGCTATAGAATGCTTAAAGGCCATTTCTACATTCAAATAAATAGTTTTGATGCTGTAAAGTAGATCTTGCACAAGGTACCTGCTGAAAAGTGAATCTCCGTTCATTTAAAAATGATCCATTTGTGTGCAAATAAAATTGCTTGTCATGGTTTCAAAGAATTATTTATGGTTTCGAAATATTCGTCTCTCCCAGCTCTACTCATATACTGCCTTTATAGAGTGGAAATTTAGTTCCATTACAGCGCTGTGTTGTCCAATATTTGTACTTTGTTGTATTGTGACCTGATTACACTTAATTGCCCCACTTGCCACGTTAGACAATGACAAAGCATATCAAACCGTTTTTAACTTTTTACTTAATATGTGCTAGTGACTGTGACCAATACTAGTGATCATTTTAAAGACTAATCACTAGAAACAGTAATTTTTTGCACTGTTCCAAGAAGAAAATAGTTCAGTATAATGCAGAAACATCATTATACAATATACAAAATGATTATACAATAAACTCCTGAAGAATAAAGCCCTGTAAAGTAGAAAACAGGAGAGTTCAAATGACATTTATTTGTATATGAATTTTAGTCTATGGGTATATTGTACTGCATTAATTTTGATGTTAAACATATACAGATAGAACATTCTATGAATATTATTTTTTATTTTTATAATTGTAAAGTTCTAGACGTCTTCAGTTCCTCAAGAATACTTCTGTGTCTGGCATGGCACTGGTTAGCATGAAGGGCAGACTGAGATCCGACAGAACGGTCTCAAAGATGCCACCTTCCTAGGAAATTATAACACAGAGGCACAGCCAGGCAGGTTACTATCAGGCCTCAGAAACAAGATCTTTTGCTATTTGGACAAATGTGCTTCATTGGCAGAGACACCATCTGCTTTCAGGCATTTCTCACAGTGAGGGTTCTGGAGCAATAATTAAGAAGAAATAATGCATAGGCTGTTCCTAACAAAAACAAAGACTTCAGAACAATTTCACACTGTGCTGGAACATGTAATTAGAAGTAACACTCAGTCAAAAATGTTAAGGGAAATAATACATGTTAGATATTCAATAAAAAAACTTATTTTTAAATGCCAATTTGTATTTTATAGACAGGAGCAATTGTAGACTTTTAAATGCCTACATTTTCCTTTCTTTTTCTGCTTTTCACTACCAACTCCGAAAGTAATGACTTCAGTATGTTGCTATGACCAGGACTTTGAATTAGAGTGGGCTTGGATCTCCATAGCACCTTCTGGCTGCAAAGCAAGGGCCACCGGAGTGTTTGTACCAGTCTAAGGTCTGCAAAGCATTTAGAGTCAGCTGCAGCATGTGTCATAGGTTCACCACCACCAGCCCATGCAATCAAAAGCAGCTTGTAGAGATTACTGACCTTACCATATTGGAAGCCATTGACTGAAACTGCCAATTTCCACGTTATGTAGCCAAAGTATCCCAAGAGTCATATCATGAAACTAATGCACTGTCATCTTTCCCCGTCTTTACTGGTAGCTTCAAGAAATAATTTTTGCTATCAAGAAAGAAAGTTTTATTTTCAAGTAAAAAAGTACAATATAGCGAGTCTTGAGATTAACATAAAATACATCAAACGATGGCAAGTTTTATTAAGACCATGCTATCTTAGCTTAACTCTCAGGAGATTTGGCAATTATTTTATAATTGTAATGATAGTGGAAATACATCATAATCAAAGATTTCAAAACATTATTGCTTGGGCCCCTGAGGAACTCAACATGTTCTATGTGTACAGTTAAGAGATTTATTTTTGTAATACAGTGACAGATTTTTGTTAAGTGTATTGCTTATCTTTTCTCCTAAACCATAAATATAATTGATATTAATGCTTTCCTCATTTTGTTTTTAAGAAGAGCATGTGTATACAGGAAAACAATTTATACTTTTAGCTCCCTAATGGATAGGGTAATTTAAGGAAATCAATCACACATTTGTCCCAGTTACATTTCTTCCTAAGAACTAGTCTTTAAACTCCAGAAAGGAAGACACTCTAGCTACTGTTCACCTGTAGTTCTCTGTAGCTTGGCACATAGTATGTGCTCAATAAATATATGTAGTTTAAATGGTTTGGTGGATGAGAAGTGAAGGTAAGCTGCTGATTGGTATTATTTAGTAGATGGCATAGGTAATGAACTAGTATATTTTATGTGTGCTCAGAGTTATGCAGTATGTTATAGACATACAGTAAGAATAGGGTTCTACTGAGTAAATTATACAAGGGAAAGGAGAAAATTATTCAATAACATAACTTATTCATGATTATTAGACTGAAAATAAATTAATTTCTATTGATATCAAGTGAAAACTGATGACGATATTCCCCACGTGGTTTGCATGCAAGTATAACTGCTTTGTGAAATAGCTATAGTTATAAAAAGTTGTTAGTTGATAATATATTTTAATTCTCTCTTTTTATTTTTTGCGGTACTAGGGATCGAGCTCAGGACCCTGCACTTGCTAGGCAAGCGCTTATTCCACTGAGCTATATCCCCAACCCCACTTCTCAAGGGAAAAGTACTACCTATATAATGTAAAACTTATGACAATGATGGAATTTATTCATTCTGTAACTCAAAATTTGGAAAAGTATAAAATGTGAAACAGCATGTTACAAAAGACATGATGTTACTTAAGGTACACCTAAGAATTCCTCTTGTGTTGCTGTAAAAGCCTTCTGTGGGACTCTTTGAGTCGTCTTAGAATGACACCTTGCTTTACAAGTGAAACACATATTTGACATCTTGAAGAAAACCACACAAAAAAGTGAAACTAATTTCATCAGACTTTTCCAATGTTGCTTTCTTTCCTATGAACATCTTGATCTAAAGTCTATTAATTTATGTATAAAAATGTGTATTTAAAAATCTATGTTTATATCTATATTTATATAGATCTATATTCAACCTTTATCTGTATATCTGTATTAAAATCTCCTGAGGAATTGTTTAATTCAGAATTGACCATGAATTTCTAGAGATTGAGTGAGCCAATAATGAAAATTATGCTCAATTCAGGACACATAACAATGTAAGGAAAGGCAGATAAACCTAGTGTAAGATTAGAGATTCTCCGTCTCTGGCTACGGTGACAGCTCCACATCCGTGCATGCAAGGAAATAGTGTTTCTGGTAGGATGCTTGAAGCATAGCAGATGTGTAACAAACGTGCGGAAAGTATCAGTAATTTCCCTGGCAACTACCATTGGTCCTACTCTGTGTTTTCCACTCTGGCTTAGCCACAGAATGCACACTAAAATTTCCGTGTCTTGTATTAGGGCCCTTATTACTTAAGTGAGTTAATATTTATAAAAACTTAAGGAGTACCTGTTATGCTATATTTTCCAAATACTGTTAAATAAAACAATAAAAAACATATTGCTTTAGAAGATAAAAGCTCTTATATTAGAGTTGAGCAAACTGAAAAAAACTCATTGATGTTTAAATTACAGGGCACTCAAAAGCAACAAGTTAATAAAACTGAAGATTGTGGAATGTACGATGAATAAAGAGATCACTGCCAAGAATTGTGCAAGTTAGGGATTTTACCCTCCCTTCAGACTAGCCAGTTAATCTGCCACAATTTCACGGATGCTGGTTAATAGCTCTCTGGACTCCTGCTTCCTGTTTAGAAGATTTGCAGTTGCTTTGAACAGTTGTTTTGATTCCATTCTGAACCGAGTAGTTTCCTTAATAAATCAGACGCACAAGCTAAAGTACTGCATGGCTTCTCTTATGTGAGAAACCCAAATTGTAAATAAAAAACAAAGTAAAAGATAGATAATAGGAAGTAGGGAGATGGAGGAAAGGGGGTGGAAGGGAGATAAAGGAAGTAAAGTGTTTTGTGTCCACAGGCCGACTCCACACGGGGAATGTAAACATGTACTGCGAATATACACCAATAAAAACAAAAGGAAAGAAAGCCATTGAGAGATCTGATTAAACCACACTAAGCCTGTCATACAACATGAGTGGTAGCTCCTGGCAACATTTAGTAGTAATTCTTTTCTCTGCACTCAAATACTGGACCAGGGCCTCAGGAGGGCTGGGTGCGTGCTCTACTGATGCAGACACGTGCTGAGCCTGGGTGATGATTTCCTCACAGCCTTCTTTCCTGGCTGAGTGAAAGCTTTCGCTAGACAGCCAGCATCCTATTTCTTCTGTTGGGGACTTTTAAAATTCCTCTTACTCTCAGAATCTATTGCTAGCAAATCTGCTGGGATGTTTGCTTACCATTTGGCTTCTATTTCATTTCAAATTGGTAAATCACCTGGAAGTGAATTGAGAGTTTGCTTTTCGGCCAGTGTCATCTTTTATTGTTCTATATTAATGTGTATCCACAGTTTTATTTCACAATTCACAGTGTGTCTTTGCACACTGTAATTGTTGAGTCAGCTGTAAGTCGTTGTAGGAGAGTCTGTTGAAGGAGAGTGATTTCAGCGTTCACATCCAGCTGCAGTGGGTTAGTCATGCATTTTTTCTTTAAAAAATTTTAAAGAAAAATATATTCTTATGACAGTCTTCCCGTAACTGAAAAGTTTGGCTCTTTCTTTATCATGACTCCAAAATGGAGCATCAAACACATTAGACAAACTTTAGGTTATGGCATTAGACCTGTCCATCTTGGGAAGTTATCTGGAAAGCAAATAGTCATGAGGCACACCCTGAGTGGGAGAGAGGACAAGGTAAGTTTTCAGGGTCTTGCTGTCTTAACCTGTTCAAGGTGAGATGCAGGGGACAGTGTTGGTGCTCACTCTCAACCATAGAGCACGTGCTGTGTTCTCTGTTCAGTTCCAACTTTCTGAGATCTTTACCAGGGAAAGCACAGCCCTGGTACTGTTCACAGCTAAATTATGACCTAATACATCAATTAATGATAAGTTCAGTTTACGATGACTATGTTCCCATTTGGAAAAGGTTGGCATCTACATTAATTACGCCCAAAGCACCACTAGCATTTGTATGTCTAATTATTCTGGAAATTATTATTTTATCTAGTGTTTGAAACTTCAAGTTTGATACATTTTATTTTTAAATAAACAGTATTTAATATAGTTTTAATTAGGATGTTCGTGACCTCACTTGATGTGTGAATATAGTGAAATGTTTAAATACACATGGCATGTTCACATTTTCTATTTTTAATATAGATATCAATCATTTACCACAGATTCTTTATTGCCTTGAAGAGAAATCCTTAGCCACAATGTTGCCAAGGAAACATACTAAAGCTGTTACATAAAAGGATGTCTCTGAGGAAAATCTTTCAAAATGATATTTCTGTTTTCCCAGAATATTAAAAATTATAATTTACACACATTTCAATTTAAGTAAAAGTATAAGCAATTCATAAAATGATATATCTCTAAAACATCTGTCAGGTAATGACATTCATAATTTGAACTTTAAATGATTAAACGCCATTAATACAGTGTAAAATCCTAATCAGGAAGAGATTTTGTAATGATATGATGCCTGATTCTCACATTAAGCATATCAAATTTCAATAAAATCTTCAAGATAAAGATGAGATAGATTCTTCAAAAAATAAACCAATTGAAAATATTCCTCTGTTACTGAGTGTCTGAGGCAGAAGGAAAATGCAATGATCACTTTTGAACAGATAAAGTTCATAGATATTTAATAGGAAGTATCATTAAATAGCAAGTCTGTATGATTGATTTGTTCAGACTCCCGTGTTAGAAAATAGTAGTTAGAAATTAGGATGGTCACAGGCCTTTATCTTTAGCACTTGGGTTATCTATTTTCAACTTATCCTTTAGTATTGAAGGATATAAACTTGAATGAAAGTCCCAGGAAGATTTTCTGGAATATATATATATATATTTTGTTGTTGTTGAAAGTATATATTTACATACAACTTACAGGAACCTGTGGAATGCAATAAAAGCAGTCCTCAGAGGGAAATTTATAGCAGTGAAAACTCACTTCAAGAAAATAGAATGAGCACAAGTAAACAATCTTATGCTGCACTCAAGCTTCTAGAAAAAGAAGAACAAATCAAACCCAAAGCTAGAGAAATCAGGAAATGACAAATCTCAGGACAGAAATTAATGCAATGGAAACTAAAATAATTATACAAAATATTAATGAACTGAAGGGTTGCTTCTTTGAAAAAATAAATAAAATTGATGAACTCCTAGCCAACATTATCAAAAAAAGGAATTAAAAGACTGAAATACATGAAATAAGGAATTAAAGGGGTAAAATCACTACAGAACCTGTAGAAGTTCAGATCATCCATACCTACTATGAATATCTTTCCTGTCACAGGATGGAAAACACAGAGGAAATGGACAGATTTCTAGATACATACGAATTACCAAAGCTGAATGAAGAAGATATAAAAATCCTGAATAACACTATATCAGAAAGCGAAATTGAAAATGTAATAAAAAACTTGCCAATGTATAAAAGCCCAAGTCCTGATGGATTCACAGCTGAATTCTACAAATTTAGAGAAGATTTAATGCCAATTCTTCTCAAACTCTTTAAGGAAATTGAAAGAGAAGGATTTCTCCCCAACTCATTCCTGGAAGCAAGTATTATCCTGATACCAAAACCAGAGAAAGACCCAAACAAAAAAGAGAACTAGGGGCCAAACTTCCTAATGAATATGGAAGAAAAAATTCTCAATAAAATACTAGCAAACAGAATACAACAAATCATGAAGAAGATTATACACCATGACCAAGTGGGATTCATTCCAGGAATGCAGGGATGGTTCAATATATGCAAATCAAATAATGTAATACATCATATCCATGGAGCCAAAGATAAAAGTCACATGATCATCTCGAAGCAGAAAAAGCTTTTGATAAAGTCCAACACTTATTCATGATAAAAATCCTACAGAAAATAGGCATAGATGGACTTTTCCTTAATCTGATAAAAGCCATCAATGACAAACCAACAGCTAACATCATTCTAAATGGTCAAAAATGAAAGCTTTCACTTTAAAATCAGGAACAAGACAAGGATATTCACTGTCATCATTCCTATTCAATATAGTTCTGGAAATATTACCCAGAGCAATTAGACAAGAGAGAGAAATAAGAGGAATAAGGATAAGAAAAGAAGAAGTGAAATTATCATTATTCACAGATTGCATGATACTCAATATGGAAGACTAAAAACTCCACCAAAAGGCTCATAGATTTAACAGGGAAATTCAGCAGCACAGCTGGATACAAAGTCAGCACTCAAAAATCAATAACATTCCTGTACACAAACGACAAGCAGACTGAGGGAGAAATCAGTGAAACCACACCTTCCATAACAGCATCTAAAAAAATGAAATACTTAGGAATCAATCTAATAAAAGAAGTAAAAGATCTAGGCAGTGAAAATTACAGTACTCTAAAAAAGAGATCAAAGAGGATTTGAGAAAATGGAAAGATATTCCATGCTCATGGATAGGAAGAGCTAACATTGAGAAAATGGCCATGCTCCCAAATTGGTCTACAGATGCAATGCAATCCCAATTAAAATAACGTTAATATACCTCACAGATCTAGAGAAAGCATTCCTAAAATTCATCTGGAACCCGAAGAGGCCTAGAATAGCAAAAGCAATCCTGGGAAACACAGGAAAGGTAGGATGCATCGCAATCCCTGACTTCAAATTATACTATAAAGCTACTGTGATAAAATCAGCATGGTATTAGCAAAAAACAGACCTGAAGATCAACAGGACAGGTTAAAAGATGCAGACACAACTGCAAACACATTCAGCCAGCTTATCTTTGACAAAGGTGCCAAACATGTTCACTGGAAGAAAGGTAGTCTCTTTTACAAATGGTGCTAGACCCATGTCTATCACCATGATCTAAATATCAAGACAGAAATGCTAAATCTACTGGAAGAGAAAGTAAATAAAAATCTCAAAGACATATGTGTGGGCAGAGAGTTCATGAACAAAACCCAAACTACCCAGGAAATACTTCAAAGAATCAACTACTGGGATCTTATCTTATTGAAAAGTTTCTGCACATCAAAAGAAATCATCAACAGAGCAAAAAGAAAACCCATGCATTGAGAAAAATTTTTATCCAGCTGTCCCTCAGACAAAGGACTCCTATCTAGAATATATAAAGAATTTTAAAAAGTCATGCCCCCTAGTTTCAAAGACCCAATCCAAAAATGGGCATCTGAGATGAATATGCACTTCTCAGATGGTGAATAAATATATTTTAAAATGTTAATAAATATATTTAAAAATGTTCAGCATCATTAGTCATTTGAGAAATGCAAATTTAAAAAACACTGAGTTTCCATCTCACCCCAGAGAGAATGGCTATCATTAAGAAATCAACCAATGACAAATGCTGGAGAGGCTGTGGGGAGAAAGGAACACTTCTCCACTGCTGGTGGGAGTGTAGATTGGTGAAACCACTGTGGAAATCAGTCTGGACATTCCTCACAAAACTAGGATTAGAAGTCCCACTTAACCCAGGTATTCCCATTCTGGCTATTTTTCCAGAATTAAAAACATCATACCACAGCAATATATGTGCACCTATGTTTATGGCAGCACAGTTTGTCATGGCTAAATCTTGGAAACAACCCAAATGCCCATCAACTGAGGAATGGATTAGAAAGATGTAGTATTTTTGTACATTGGAGTATTACTCAGCTATAAAAAGATAAACTTGAGGCTTTTATAGGTAAATGGAGGCAAATAGGGACCATACTCATAAGTGAAATAAATCAGACCCACATGTGTAAACATCATATTTTCTCCCTGGTGTAGGAACCTGAAAGAATAAGTAAAACTCAAAACCTACAATAGATGATAGGAAAGGGAAAGAAACTGCTCAAAGGAAGGAATAACTGGGATGAGGGAAAGAAGAAAAAGAAAGCACTAAGGCATTTTATAGATAGATGATGATGATGATAGATAGATGGCATAACTGTACTGCTGACGTTTGATGGTATACTGAAGGGAAGAGTTAATGCTTAAATTTTTATATATATTTTAACTAACTTTGCATGCTTATATCTGGTAATCTGAACAATTTATATGAAGACAACAATGTGCAATATGACAATGCTTGGTGAATTCCTACCATCCTGTCTAGTGAAACTATGTATTGTCTCTGATGTTCATTTAAATTATTATTTTCTTATTCCCTTTAATGGTTTGATCAATCTTCTATTCTTACATGTGGCGATCTGAGCAAATTTGTTGAAAATAACAATGTATATATAACAACCACTGTTAATCCCTATCATTTGGTTTGAAACACCCTATCATTTTTAATGTCCTTGCTTTGTTTTGGTTGTATTTTGCTATTCTTTTTTTAGCTGTTGTCTTTAAAATAAAAAAGTAAAAAAAGAAAGTGTATATTGATATTATATTACAGAATACATTTTTTAAAATTACAGAGGTCATTCAACAGATGAGAACATGTGCCAAGACACCTACCTAGATTTACTTAGGAACAAAGACAGAAATACTGTAAGGGACAGCAACTTTTAGCATATCATTTTAAGATAGACAAGCCTCAAAATGTGTCTTTAGAAACATCCTGGAGAGGTTGTAAAGAGTTAAATTTGCAGTCCTGACTTTGTCCTGGAATTCTTCTTCTTGCCTGAGTTGTTAAAGTTTATATCATTGTGGCCAGAGCCTGACCTGGTCACATGGTGCAAGGTAAACAACTGTGGCCAGGCCTAAACATTCCAATCTATTACCATGGAAACCAAAAATGTATATAAGGTGAGAACAAAGACAGTTAAGGGCCACATTCTCTGATCAGGAATGGGGGACAATGACCAGTCTAATTAATTCTAAATTAAAGTTAATTAAAACTCCACTTGTTCTGAATGAATTATTTGATCTCCTGCGGAGTTCAACCTGATTTTTCATTTTTGCCGTAACAATAGGACATGATTTCCTAATTTGTAGTTGTTCACCATATTTTCAGCTTATTAAAGCACTTGGGTTTTCAGATCTGTGATTCTTTCCCAACAGATATCACCACAAATTTTAAATGTCAACACCACATAGAATTTTGCATGTTATTTAAATCACTCCTTGTGGGGTAAAGAAAAAAGAATACAAGAATTAAAAATGAAATTTAAAACATAACAATTTTAAAGAAACCTATAGGGATTCTCAATAGGTCTTGTTGATACCTTAAGGAATAAAAGGCTACTGTAGCATGAAGAAAACGTAACAGACTTCAATAATCAAAATTATGAAAGTAGGTAATCGTGGCTGGAGACAAAGTGAAAATAAGATACAATGAAGAAATGAAGAATTATGCTTTACCTTGTGCACTCATACTATAAACATTGCAGAAACACTCTACTAAGATGGTATCACTACATGATCATGTTTAGGAACAAACCCTCTTGACTTGGTGCTGTCACATAGCCTCAGTTAGTCAATGTCCACAACTGATAGAAGAAAGTGCTGATCTTTTTCAATGCAGAAAAGTGTGGGTGCTACTTGTCAACAGTGTGTTTTAGTTAATAATCCTATGCACTTGACAAGAATATATATTCCTCTGTTCATTGTAAAGATTTTCCTTCTGCTCATGGTTTTCAGAGAATACTAATGTCTGCACATATGTGATTTTCTTTGTGAATCTGTCTAGTTCTGTATATTTTGTCAATATTAGACCCATCGTGGCTGTTGTTTCTTTAAATTATGTTTCTGTTTCATTTTTCTTCCTTCTTCCAAGTTAACAAATAACTATGTGTGTAAAACTTTTCACCATGCACAATCAGCAATTTACGTATTTGTTTCTGTACCTTCTTTTTGCTGGACTACAACTTAGATGCTTTGTTCTTACCTTTCTTCCAAGTCACCAATTCTCCCTGTAGCAACTTCAATACTGTTGAAACCTATATACTGCTGTGATAATTTCTATTTGGTTTATTTTTACCATAGCCCTACTGTTTTGGTCAATTCTATTTACCTCACTACTTCAGGCATATTAATATTTCTTTCCCCAGGTCCCCTGCATGAGACTTGTTTCTGTTACCTGTTATTTCTCTTGAATTTTAGGGTGTACTTTCTCCTTGTTATCTGATTATTTTGATCAAATATTAGATGATACACATCAAAATTACAGATATAACTTTAGGGTCATGATGCTATATTCAAAGAGTTTACATTTGTTCCTGACATAGAGACACCAGCACTTCCAAACCACTTTAATTTACTCAAGGGCTAAAACAACTGAAAACTGTACTTGAGTCCATATGAAAATAGTTTATTCCGAATTCCTGCTTGTTCCCATGACGTCAAATTTTGCAGGTGTGGTCCAGAGTCTAGATGGTTTGCCAGAGCACACACCCCCCTCTGCCTTACTTGATCCTTGATTTATTGTCAATTTCCAATTCGTTTCTTTTTCTCCTTATAAGTATAGGAAGTTCTCGGCATTTGTCTTTTCTGTCATAGTGAGCAAATACCCTTATCAGTCTGTATTTCCTTCTTTTCCCAGATCTTGTCACCATATGTTTTTACTTTCTTAGGTGTTATTTGATATCATTACACAAATTTTGTTTTATTTTGTCAAAATTTTATAATTCATTTCAGCAACATAATCGGTCCAAATTGTTCATCTTTCATTGCTAGAAGTCAGCCTCCCAAATTTTATCTTTGAAATTTGTCACATTTTTATGTACTTGTGAAGTTTTCATTTTTCTACCTTTAAGAATATTTTTTGATGAGGGGACTATTTTCCATTTATTTTTGATCTAGTGAAATGAAAATACAACAAAATTAAGCAAAAATGTAACTTAGTAGGTTTACTACACTCTTTTCAAGACTTATATGTAGAAAATCAGTAGAATATGTTGAGAGTCAGGGAAATACAGTGTTCTGGTTTGGTTTGGTTTTGATGGTATTGGAGATTGGACCCAAGGCCTTCACACTCTGCTAAATCTCCAGCCCTTTTGTGTTTTCTGTTTTGCAACAGATTATGCTAAACCCTAAAGTTGTCCAGACTAGGCTAGAACCTGTGATCTTCGGGCTTGCTGCATACCGGGATATAAAGCAGGCAAAATTTTGCTTTAGTTCGCAAACACAACCTTGGCCATCTTCAGGTGACAAACACAACCTTGTCCATCTTCCTCACACAAACACAAACTCAGCCATCTTCGCCAAAATTGTAAAATAAATTAAGTTGGTAAACTGAGGTACTACTGTGTGTGGATGTTTATTTCAGTGTACTTGGAGCACAAGAATTGAAGTACTCAAAATAAATTAACATCTAAATAGCTCCCACCTGGCTTAAAACACACACATACTGCCAGGTTTTCTTATATGAGAAACTTAGATAAGCTTATATATTAAGGACAAAAAATAATTGAGATGTATTATGTGCATGTACCAACGCCACACAGTAAATGTAATCATTGTATACTGCAAGCATGTACTAATAAAAAAAATCACTAGAATATTACCAATAACTCCTACCCACCTGTTTGCCCCTACCTGTGGTTCTTCCTCTGCCCTCATGTAACCACTATCCTGCACCTGTGCTTAGTATCTATTAACCTAACAATGCATTGCTTAAATTTAGTTGTTTTAATATTTGTGGAGACTTGTTCTTTCAAGAGTCAAACATTTCAGTTTTTCTTGTCAGGTAACTGAACAGAAGGCTAACACTGCTGTCATCTCAGGTTCATTGCTGACTCCTATCCAAGGAGAACATGTTTACTCCTAGTAGTGGGGCTTCTCAAAAAAGTTAGTGAATAAACAGCAAAAATGCCTAATAAACATCAGTGGGTGGAATAATTGTGCTGCTTTTATTGGATTTCTTAGCCAGGGCTGTAGGCTGTTTCTAAGGACAGCTAAGTCCATATGGGCTACAAATAAGTAGTCTGAACGCTATACCTAGCATACAAATGCTGTGCTTGATCAACCGCTTAGAATTCCATTTTTATTTATATTATTCTCAACTGTATTTGACCCCAAAGGAGGGAGCTATCACGGAGCAAAATGTTTGGAATCACATAATTTGTGCACTAAGAATTTACAACTTCCATCCAATTTAAATGATTCACAGAGGTTCTCAAAATGATATCCATATCAACTAAGATGGTGAGGGGTTTTTTTACTTCAGAGATCTAGATACTGGTTTATGCATAAAAGTTTGTAGAAATTTATTTACATAAATGAAAAGAATAAAAGCTCTTGCTACCTAGTGAACAGCAGGAAAAGCCAATCAAATTATTGTGAATCCAAAGTGTAAGATGGCAACCAAAATAGGCTGCACCTCAGATATTCTATTTCTGGAGTGGCTTTATTTGCACTGCAAGAAAAGTGTTTTGGTTTACAATATGCTTTGGTTTTATTAAGAGAACAAGAGTTTGGGGAAGAAAGGAAGAAAAGTGAAGTAGAACAGACAAATTCAATTATAAGGAGAACAACATTTTCTTTACAGAAAGGTTTGAAATCTTAGAGGTCTCACTAGATAAGGATGACATAAATTTTTTAAAAGCCCTAATGTAACGGCTTTTGAAAGCGGAGCTGTTAGAGAGGGAATTGTTTTAGTTACAGAGTAGAGAGGGTGATGGGGGCCTAAGGAAACATAATCGGAGCGTAGTAGCTGGGTTACAGAAAACCTACTGGAACGGTTATGCTGGTGGATCCCAGCTCTAACAGATCCTTTAAAGAAGTCCTTTCTTAAAAGCGTAGATAAATTTTAATGAGACTAACCATAACAGTATAAAACATTTGGATGCATTTGAAAGGGTGTGATTGAAAAATCAGCCTAAATTGAAAGAAGTCCTGATTTCAAAGTGACACAGTTATTGTAAACAGAGATGATTAGCTGCCTCTTTGACAAAGGGAAGAAAGGTATAAAAGGAAAGCTTCAGAAAAGGTAATGGGAAATACTGCACACCAAAAGGAAAAGCAACAATACATGTAATACAGTCTGCACTGGATATCGTCTGACGAGACAGTGATTGGCAAGACTGGACCCACGCGTTGAAGATAAGCAAGATTTTCTTGAACAGTAGATGTTTGGGGCAGCACTCATTTATTTCATGGTAGGGCTCCCTATAAGACAAAACTTAGTGAAAATTGTGTGATTAAAGCAGATAATTGATCTTAAAAGCAAACAGAAAGAAGCAAGGCAGTTGTTGAGGTCTTGTGAACAGCTGTGTAAGTGGTAGGTATAAAAAGGAATTAATTTAAGGAGCAAGTTAAACTATTTTGAGGCTTCTTGGAGTAAAACAGTAGCTAGAAATAAAGAATTTGTAACCTTCCTTGTTGCAGAAAAAGTATGCTACACAAAGAGATGTTATGTAAAATTACAAACATTTCAAAAGCTTAGAAAAGACATGATCTGTGGAGGGTAAATCTCTGGCAAGAAACCACGCTGAGGGAGAAAGAAATAAATCTTATATGCCAGAGACATTCCAGAATGTGCACAAGTGTTCCCTAAAAGGTAATCCCTGTCCACTTTGCATCCTAGACAGATCTCACCTCAAATGTTATCCTAAAATGGGGACTAGAGGCAGAAAATTACAACTTCAGACACAAATAAAATTTTAAAATTTTGACTATGCTAGATAATGAAGAAAGAAATTTCAAAAGATCTGGTAAATTTACTAAATGTACTATTCTTTCCCAATTTACATCCTTCCTGGGAAAAACATAAATTGTCTGGTAAATATGGCCATTACTACTGCAAACCCCAAAACTGTCAAGAACATTTCCCCATTTTGTGATAGAAGATAGAATGAAAAGTATTTTCTTCCTTTCCATATTTGTTAGACATAATTAACCTCCTTATCGCAGACTTTACAACTGACTGATTCTGGGCCTTCAAGTGCCATTGGCAACCGACGACTCTAGTGCAATGAATTTTTTCTTTGTTAACTCCCCTTTCGTGGATAGCACTGAGCCTTTGTTGGAGCCTTTGAGGACACTATATATTAGCCTCTGGTTCTGGGAATAACTTTTTTCTTTCTTTTAAAGAAAATAGTACAAAAAAAAACACAGCAAAATACAAACAACACAAAGCAAGGACTTTAAAAATGATACAGGCTTTTTAACCAAATGATACAGGCTTTTTAACCGTAACCAAATGATAGGGATTAACAGTGGTTGTTATATTGCATACTGTTATCTTCAACAAATTTTCTCAGATTAACCAGATGTAAGAATAGAAGATTGATCAAACCATTAAAAAGAATAAGAAAATAATAATTTAAAAGAACATTAGACACAATACCTAGCGGCACCAGGCAGGATTGTAGGAATTCACGATTGGTTGTTATATTGTAAATTGTTGTCGTCACATAAATTGCTCAGATTACCAGATACAAGCATGCAAAGTCGGTCAAAATAGTAAAAAAAAAAAAAAAACTTTTAATCATTAAGTGATCCCCTCAACAAACCATCACACACTAACATTACAGTTATGCCACCGATCCATATATACTTATTGATTGCTTGATTGATTTATATGATTTGCCTTAGTATTTTTTCTTCTTTCCCTCATCCAGTTGTTCCTTCCTTTGAGCAGTTTCTTTCCCTTTCTTATTATCTATTGTATATTTTGGGTTTTATTTATTCTTTCATGTTCTTACACCAGGGAGACAATGTGATGTTTACGCATGTGGTTCCGATTTATTTCACTTATGACTATGGTCTCTAGTTGCATCCATTTACCCATAAAAGCCTCAGGTTTATCTTTTTTATAGTTGAGTAAAAATATTATATAAAAATACCGCATCTTTTTTATCCATTCCTCAGCTGATGGGCATTTGAGTTGTTTCCAAGATTATGACAAATTGCACTGCTATAAACATGGGTGTACATATATCGCTGTGATATGATGTTTTTAATTGTTCTGGAAAAATATCCAGCAGAGGAATGGCTGGATTAAGTGGGACTTTCAATCCTAGTTTTGTGAGGGATCTCCAGACTGCTGTCCACAGTGGTTTCACCGATCTACACTCCCACCAGCAGTGGAGAAGTTTCCTTTCTCCCCACAGCGACTCCAGCATTTGTCATTGGTTGATTTCTTGATGACAGCCGTTCTCTCTGGGGTGAGATGGAATCTCAGTGTTGTTTTAATTTGCATTTCTCAACTGACTAATGATTTTGAACATTTTTTCATAAATTTATTCACCATTAGTATTTCTTCATCTGAGAAGTGCATAATCATCTCAGATGCCCATTGTTGGATTGGGTCCTTGAATTTGGGGGGGCCCGCTTTTTTTAATTCTTTATATGTTCTAGATAGGAGTCCTTTGTCTGAGGACCAGTTGGATAAATTTTTGTCCCGACTTGTGGGTTTTCTTTTTACTCCATTGGTGATTTCTTTTTATGTGCAGAAACTTTTCAATAAGATGAGATCCTAGTAGTTGATTCTTAGAAGCATTTCCCATGCACTTTGGTTTTTGTTCATGAACTCTCTGCCTACACCTATGTCTTTGAGAGCTTTACCTACTTTCTCTTCCAGTAGATTTAGTGTTTCTGTTTTGATATTCAGATCTTTGATCCATTTTGACTTTAGTTTAGTGTATGATGATACACATGGATCTAGTTTTAGTCTTTGGCATCTGGAAAGCCAGTTTTTCCAGCACTATTTGTTAAAGAGACTATCTTTCTTCCAGTGAACATGTTGGCACCTTTGTCAAAGATAAGGTGATTGAGTGTGTTTTAGTTGTGTCTGCATCTTCTAAACTATCCCATTGATCTTCAGGTCTGTTTTTTGCCAGTACCATACTGATTTTATTACAGTAGCTTTATAGTATAATTTCAAGTCAGGGATTGTGATGCCTCCTATCTTTCCTGTGATTCCCAGGATTGCTTTTGCTATTCTAGGCCTCTTCTGGTTCCAGATGAATTTTAGGAATGCCTTCTCTAGATCTGTGAAGTATACTAATGATATTTTAATTGAGATTGCATTAAATTTTTACAAGAATTTGGGAGTGTGGCCATTTTCCCAATATTGGTTCTTCCTATCTATGAGCATGGAATATCTTTCCATTTTCTGAAATCCTCTTCGATCTGTTTTCAGAGTACTGTAATTTTCACAATATTGTCCTTTTACTTCTTTTCTTAGATTGATTCCTAAGTATTTCATTTTTTTAAAATGCTATGGAAGGTGTGGTTTCACTGATTTCTCCCTCAGTCTGCTTGTCGTTTGTGTACAGGAATGCTATTGATTTTTGAGTGCTGACTTTGTATCCAGCTGTGCTGCTGAATTTCCTTGTTAAATCTATTAGCCTTTTGGTGGAGTTTTTAGTCTTCCATATAGAGTATCATGTGATCTGTGAATAGTGATAATTTCACTTCTTTTCCTATCCTTATTCCTCTTATTTCTCTCTCTTGTATAACTGCTCTGGCTAATATTTTCAGACTTATATTGAATAGAACGGTGACAGTGGACATCCTTGTCTTGTTCCTGACTTTAAAGTGAAAGCTTTCATTTTTGACCATTTAGAATGATGTTAGCTGTTGGTTTGTCATTGATGGCTTTTATCAGATTAAGGAAAAGTCCATCTATGCCTATTTTCTGTAGGATTTTTATCATGAATAAGTGTTGGACTTTACCAAAAGCTTTTTCTGCATCGAGATGATCATGTGACTTTTATCTTTGGCTCCATGGATATGATGTATTACATTATTTGATTTGCATATATTGAACCATCCCTGCATTCCTGGAATGAATCCCACTTGGTCATGGTGTATAATCTTCTTCATGATTTGTTGCATTCTGTTTGCTAGTATTTTATTGAAAATTTTTACATCTATGTTCCTTAGGAAGTTTGGCCTGTAGTTCTCTTTTCTGTTTGTGTCTTTCTCTGGTTTTGGTATCAGAATAATACTTGCCTCCAGGAATAAGTTAGAGGGAAATCCTTCTCTTTCAATTTCCTTAAAGAGTTTGGAAGAATTGGATTAAATTTTTCTCTGAATTTCTTGTAGAATTCAGCTATGAATCCATCAGTACCTGGGCTTTTATACATTGGCAAGATTTTTATTACATTTTCAATTTCGCTTTCTGATATAGTGTTATTCAGGATTTTTATATCTTCTTCATTTAGCTTTGGTAATTCATATGTATCTAGAAATCTGTCCATTTCCTGTTTTGCATCCTATGAGAGTAAAGATTTTCAAAGTAAATACTGATGATCTGCATTTCTACCGGATCTGCAGTGGTTTCACCTCTGTTATTCCTTATTGTGCGTTTATCAGTTTTTTGTTTCCTTTTTTAAATAAGGTTGGCTTGGTGTTTATCAATTTTATTTTTTCAAAGAAACAAGTCTTTGATTCATTAATTCTTTTTATTTTTTTTTTTTAGTCTCCATTGCATTAATTTCTGGCCTGATCTTTGTAATATCATGCCTTCTCTGGGCTTTTGCTTTGATTTGTTCTTCTTTTTTGAGAAACTTGAGTGCAGCATAAAATTGTCTCTGATTCCACTGGAGTGTAGTAGTGGGTGGGTGGTGGTCACTGTGTATCCATACACTGCCACTACCCTACTTGGTTCCCACACAGTGCGCAATCACCGAGGCCCCTGAAGCTGTCTGACTTTCAGCTTAGCTCCCCTGAGGGTGCAGGGTGGGAGCAGGGAGGAGCACCCCAGGCCTTTGAGCTTGTCTGGGGCTCCCCTTGGTTCCCAAGCTGGTGGGGCAGAGGTGGCGCTAGCTCACTGGAGATCCCAAAGCTGTCTGAGGTGCAGCTGAGCTCCGACAGGTGAAGGGGGAGGAGGGGAGGGGTGGGGAGTGGACCCCAGGCCCCTAGAGCCATCCAGTTTTCTACCTGGTCCCAAGCTCATGGGTCAGGGGCGGCAGCAGCTCACCAGGGTTCCTGAAGCAGTCCAAGATGCAGCTTGGCTCTGACAGAGGAAGCAGAATAACTTTTCTTTTACTGATGGTAATCACTTTCTGGCTAGGATTGGGTTGTTTACAATTACAATTCTAATAATTTGATATGTTCAAGTAAATGGAATACACCTCAGACTATAACTTGAGACTTTCCAGAGAATACAAAAAGAATGAATATGAGGAAAATAGATTCTAATCTTTTATTTGTCTTTTACTCTAATTTAAAGTCCATATTGTCAGGGCCATATTTTCTTCCTATGAACTTCATAATGTGTAATACTTATATTCCAATGTGGGTTCTTTTCATGTTATTGATAGGAAGTTATTGGGGATATACTTATGCTCCTGTTGGATGTCATTGTGTAACTCTACTCAAGTGTGATGGATAGTGCAACTGGCCATAAATAGGATGGAAAACATTGTACAGTAGAACTTTAAGACAATGTCCTCCATGAAAAAGTGCTGCATTGGCCACATTGGTGGGATGATGGTTGGCACTCATGGTGGAGCCTCATGGACAGGTCAGAGACAATCCTGAGACTTGTCTTCTTCCCTGGGGGATGACACGAATCCTTCACTGGTCATTTGCTTGATACTGAACCAAAGAAGTGACAAAAAATGAAAACATGGAAATATGTATGGAAAAAGCATTTTCTGCTCTTCATATTTCCATAAAAGTGAAGATATATTCCTATCTATGAGACAGAAAAGTGGAAAGATCCCTTCCATCCTTCCCCACATCCTTTACCCCTAAGAAAGGTTGAAGTGATAACTTCTGATATTGATAAATTTTATAAAATATATACACTGAGCATGATTAGTTCTGGTCCTTCTGAGTTTTCCAGCCTGACTCCAAACGCACACAACAGAAGGAAGTTTCCCAGGGTAGATTCTGTCCTCACAGCAAGAGTCTGCAATCTGGGGCAGGATTCAATTGAAATCAAAGTGAAGTATATTAGGAAACCCATTTAACCATCTATATAAACCATGTTCTTCAGTTCAGTGTTCTCACTAATAAAGTTAGTAAAGTGAAGTTTTTATATTCATCTCTCTGAGTCCCTAGTGTCCATTTCAGTCCAGGGAATTAGAGGCACAAGAATGTGATTATCATCCCCAGAACTCTAACAGACAAAGTAGTAGCAACAGATGAGAGTGGAACCATGAATCATCTGCAGTTCAGGAAGCTAATAAAGCTGGTATGGGCCTCCATGTATTGAGACAAATGAGGAACAATTGTATCATCAAAAGCAAAATAAAAGCAGTGACCGGTAACATAAGAACACAATTTTGAAGCAGGGTTTATGATCTTAAATGCTTACCAGGGCCAATTTGGTAAAATGAAAGAGTGCCGAAAGGCTGGCTCTGGTTCACTGTATGAGCAGTGATTGCTGCATTGTGAGCAAAAAGCACCACCCACCCCACTGAGGAGTGGAAAGTGCTGTGCGTAGTACTAGCAGGTTGTACCCATTAGAAAATAGTCAGATTTAGTATTTTCATTTTTAAGAAAAGCCTGCAATATTCTTTATAGAAAAATTCACAATTCTTAAATATTGACTTAAATTCAATAGAAAAAAATCCTTGGCCAACTAAAACAGATCTGACAGGCTATGGGTTTTGCACTGTCGGATGGAAATATTTTTCTAAGCATGTTGAGGACATGCCCACCAAAGCCCTTAGACTTGAACTTCTTTGTTAGGGGTTGAAGGCCAATTTATAGATCAAGGCATTTCGGTTTCCTGTCTGTTTGCTGTATTTAAACTTTGGCTCTACTTCTTTTATTACCACTGATTTAAGAATTTATCATATACTGCCCTAGAACAAATGTAAGGTTTATGACTCCAGTGTTCATAGGACGTGATTGGATCCAAGGAGGCACATATGGTGCAATGTGCCATCTCAACATTTTGTTAATTATGCCCATGTACTCATGCTAAGGAAAGTGATTTCTGCCTCCTAAAGACATATGGGCCAGGAAGAAGCTCTTTGATTTCTTGTTTTATGTGACATTCTGTCTGCAATTAGCAGGCTTCCAGATGTTCATGAATTTTATATTCAACTTATACAGTCATTTATGTTTCCCACCAGAACGCAGAGTGGTTTATGTTCTAGAAACTCAATCAAAAAGCATTTCTTCTAACTTGAACTGGAAATGACTAAATATTTCATAGTGTAACTTCTAATTATAAATGTTCTATGAGATTAGAGGGCTTTTATTTTATCTAAGTGAGTTTGGGTTTTATCCATATTCATTGAACAAACATTTCAATTTTTTCTAAGTTTAAAGCCAGTTATCTTTTTCATTTTTTCACTGATAATGCCTCTGCTGCTAAACTTCTACAAGTTTATTTGTAACTCTTAAGCCCATCAAAAAAGATCACAGTTGTTCTGTACTATAATTTTATATTCTATTTTTCACTGAGTTGTGAGATTCTCCCAGAAGATCTCCCATCATTTAATGGGGGATCTTACAGTAGAGGCTCGTGACATTTACTTCATTTGTTGTAATTAACTTTACCCTAAAATTCTTTGCAATTCCTTTCTAAAAATGTATGGGCCTTCATCACCACCCCTGATGTAAATGTAGGAGTTCCTTACCTTACCTGCATAACTGAAAGCTGGTTGACCAATCTGGCAGGAATCAGATTAGCAAGGAGCCAAGTTGGCTAAAGGCAGGAATACAGCCAAATTTACCACAGCACACTGAAAAGGAAGTTTTCTCTGAAATCAGTTTTTTAATACATAGCAGTATTGAGAATTACATATACTTTAACTTCATTAAGCCTCACATGCATAAAACTATAGGTTTTGGAGGCATCTCAATGGTAATATACCTCAGTTTATTTCCTAATTTTGTAAAATTCTGCGTAGATGATATTAACCTTCCAAGGACCGAGAAAAATCTTCTAATTCATTTAAGGAAATGCGAGGTGAAATTTCCCCCAAGTAATAAACAGGAGCTACTTTTTTTTACTTTCATCATTGATTAATCCTAGTTACTCTCTTTTGACAGCTCAGTATAATTGGAGTAGTCTTTAACATAAACTTAGAAACTTACTTTTCTTGGTCTCTTCACCTCCTTCTGCTAGAACAACTTCATTGAGATATAACTTGTAGGGCTAGGGATGTAGCTCGATGGCGCAAGTGCTTGCCCGGTAAGTGCAAGGTCCTGAGTTCAATTCTTGGTACCAAAATAAATAATAATGTGGTATAACTTATATACCACAGAGTTCAACCCCAGAAAGGCTATGGTTCAATAAGTTTGGTGAATTCATAGGGTAGTAGAACCATTACCACTGTGCAGTTTTAGAACATTCTCAGTGCCTCCCAAAATTCCTTCACGCTTATTTGTCAGCCCCTGACCCTAGGTGACCACTGGTGCATTTGCTCTATACCTGGATTTGCCATCTAAGAAATTTCCTGTAAAAAGTATCATACAGTGTGAAGTCTTTGGTGTCTGGCTTGAATTAGAAACTTTTTGTGCTTCAAATATTTTCTTTTCTCTTTCTTTTGTTTTAAGAAATAAAATATTGCAGAAATTGTTGAATCTTTGTATTCATTCTTCCCCAGTCCCTTTTCCTTTCTTGCCACCCCAGGGTACTCACGTTCTGAGATTACTGTGATTCTCTCTTGCATGTTCTTATGATCCTATACATGTATGGCTCATGAACGATATAGCATAGGCATGAGTGTTTCAGCCTTAAAGAAATATTATCATACTATATACAATACTCTGAAATTTGCTTTTTTATTCAACATTGTTATTTCTTTTTAATATCCATATCAATTAATGTAGTTTTAGTTCATCCAGCTATAAGGTAGTATACGTTTGTATTTTTTTGTTTGTTTATTTCTGACACTCATATGCATATTAATAACAAATACAAGAATTTTAAAAGATTACATTTGAAATTCATCTTTCTTTATGATACAAAATATTGATATAACATGTTTTTGAGGTTCACCATGGCATAACATACATATGGATAGCTATGTGTACTGTAGTTGGCTCCTTTTCAATGTTGGATATTATTCCTTTGTATATCTATGTCACATTCCTTTATCTGTTCACTGTTTCACGAACATTTGGATTGCTTCTAATTTTGGGTTATTCTAAATAACAGTCCTATGCACAGTCACAAATAAGTGTATAGTTATAGGTTTTTGTTTTGTTTTGTTTTTCTTGAGTAGAAAGTAGAGGGACTTCCGGTAAGATGGCAACCGGGTAAGCAGCAGAGAAAGATCCCCCCAGAGGATCAACAACCGGATACTGAAATACAGCAACATGAGAAAGACAAGAAGGAGAAAAATGGGTGCCCTGGTACCCTGGACCCAGGAAAGATCTGAAATGGGAATTGAAACCCTCAGAAAGAGCAAACAAGATCTCCCCTGGAGAAAAGGCTCGGAGGGCCGCCATGGCTCAGTTAGAGGAAGGGGAGGCGGAAAAGGAAGGAGCCACTGCTCCATACACACCCTCAGCCCCCTGCCTCATTCTGGCACTCACAGCTTCAGCCTCAGAGGCCCCTGCTCTCGGAAACATCCCCAATCGGCCAGGGGAGAGCAAAGTCCTGAGAGCTGGTTCAAAATCGGAGAGGAGAAAGCACAGCCCGAAAAGGAAGCAGTGGTGGTCAGAAGGAATGGTCGAGTCCAGTGTGAGGATGGGAGGTTACAAAGGCCACTGAAGCAGAATCCCCACTCTGCAGAAATCTTTCTAATCAGTGGCCTGAGACAGGCCAGAGTCAAGGCAACCAGTGAGCAGCCCACCACACCCACCTCTACGCCTGCCCTGAGGATATGGCCTCAGACCTCTACACTGTGTGTGCAAATACCAGCAAAGAGTAGCAGAAAGCAGTGGAAGCAAGCCCAGGACCACAGTAATTCCCAGGGATCCAGTCAAAAAACAAAAGGGAGCTGGAGCACAACAGAAAGAGTGAGCTGCAGATGGAGGCAGGCTATACGGTCCCAAGCCCTCCCCACTCCAACACCAAGCAGGAAGCATGAGCTGAGTTACCGGGACTCAGTTCCCACCCTGAACTCCCCCACTGAGCACCATGAGTCCTGGTGGCCCGAGCAGGCACCATGTGATCCTGACAACAACAGGCTGAGTCAACAGTCTTCAGGATTCACCCTAAATTACTAATATGAGCACCAAGACAGACTCCACACTGCTTGCATAAATGAAAAATGTATGAACCCATAGCATCAAACTACATGAAAAGCAGCAGTCCTGGAGCCTGAGAGACAACAACATACTCTACACAGCAGACTCAAGAAAATCCTCCAATTCTTTCTGAGAACTAATAACTAAACTTAGTACACACCATGGACTACCACAGTGAGCACAGGTGGAGGAGACCTCATGTCACTTGTGCCCAGCATTGTAAGCGCACCCAATGCCCAAAGTGGTCGGATGAGTCAAAGACATGGGACTAGGGTGTAGACCCACCTCTCTAGCTGGGAGGGGATAGCCTCCAAAGACACTAATGGCCTATGAGGGAATACCAGGCACTTTGGCAGGGAGCTCAGGGGCCTGAGGGTGGAGAGGTCTCCCTTCAAGTTGTATGAGAGCCCTGAGGACCTAGACTGGGCCTCCCACAGAGCAGTATTGGGACAGAGTCTGGGAGTCCACAGGGTGGTCACACAGACTTGGAACAGCCGGGTAACGCCCCCCTACATGTCTGGAGCTCCACTCAGTCCCTGGGGTGTGACAGAAGCGCAGCCCCGCCCCCGGGGCATGCCCAGCACTCTGCCCCACCCCCAGAGCTCCACTTGGCCCCTGGGGTGTGCCAGGTGCTCTGCCAGGCCCCCGGGGTGTGCCAGGAACTCCACCCAACCCCCATGGTGTGCCAGGGGCTCCGCCCCACCCCCAGAGCTCCACTCGGCCCCTGGGGCATGCCAAGTGCTCCACTCAGGCCCTGAGATGTGCCAGGCACTTTGCCCGGCCCCCAAGGTGTGCCAGGCGCTCCTCCCCACCCCCAGAGCTCCACTGGGCCCCTGGGGTGTACCAGGCCTCTGCCCTTTCCCCCCCCCCCCGGAGCTCCGCCCAGCCCCTGGGGCATGCTAGATGCTCCGCCCACCCCACCCCACCCCGAGCTTCACCCAGCGTCCAGGGCATGCCAGGCACTCTGTCCGACCCCCAGAGTTCCACCTGGCCCCCGGGGCATGCCAGGTGCTCTGCCCAGCCCCCAGGATGGCCCTGAAGACTCACCTGAGCCTACAGACCCTGATGCACTAACAGAGCCTGGTGGTTCTATGTGTAACCTCGCACACCCGACCGCACACCCAACGGCTGTGAGTGCTTCTCCACCTCCTGCTGTAGCAATTTGTGTACACGCACATAACATACAGCATATTTAGAAGGAGCCAAGTCTCTGCCCAAAGTAAGAACATGAGGGAGTAAATAAACCAAAAGTGCAGTTATTACCAGTGGGAAGACCACTGATAGGGTGGTAGAACATCGGAGGTGAAGTGGAGAAAATTGATTAATTGAATGAGCCATCATCTATATAACTGAGTAATAAAGACAAAGATAACATTATGTAATACAACATCCAGGGTAACCTCCTACTATTTTCTCTGTAATCTGGTATTTCCTTTATTGGTTTTGTGTTAACAAATGCAAAGACAACACTATGTAATACAGCATCCAGTGCCAATTCCCTACTATCTTCTCTATAACTTGTTATTTTCTGTATTGTTTCTGTGTTATTCTGGATTCTTTTGTCTTAAAAATAAATAAAAATAAAAATAAAAAAATAAAAGAAAGTGGAATTACCCTACTGCATGATATGTGTTTAACTTTTTAAGAAACTGCCAAATGTTACTCTTTTACCATGTACTATTTGCACCTTGCCCACATGTTATTAGTAGTACAGTTGCTCCACATTTTTGCTCACACTTAGAATTGTCAGCCTTTTCTATTATAGTCTCCTTATTTACTGTGGCTTCAGTTCCCTCATGACTAACACCATTTTTCTGTGTCATTTATATATTTTATTGGGAGAAATGTCAGTCATCTATACCTAATCTTTGCTAAAATATATCATCCCTTTAAATCACATTGTTTTTCTTCTTAACAATAAGTTGTAAAAGTTGTTTTAATATCCTGAATATGTTTTTAAAATATATGATTTCACAAATATTCATTCATTCTGTCATTTGTTATTTCATGTACTTTTTAGGAGTAAAAGCTTTTTCATTTTGATTAAATTTAGCTTATATTTTTTCTTTTAGGGATTGTGTTTTAAAATTATATAAAAATATTTGCCTATACCATAGCTGGTAGGTTTATTTATGACCCACTTGTTATGCTAATTAAATCCTTCAGCCTTGATTGGTCGTCTCGGTCTCTTAAATCAACCTAACAATAATCAGAAGGGCTTTTTCCTATAAGGTTATTATTACGAATGAAGGTGGACTTGTCAAAGGCGTTTGCTACATCTATTTAGATGACCATGTGATGTCTAGCCTTCTATTTAGGTAATGTATTATATTTATTGATTTATGTATACTGACCCATCATTGCATCTCTAGGTTTTCACCTTCATTTGAAATTAATTTCAGAGTTTAAACTCAGTTTTAGATATATGATTGATTTAAGGTTAACTATCTTTGTGTAGTGATAGATAAGGTTTAAAGTTTGTCTTTTAAAAATAAATTTCTAATTGACCAAGTATATTTTTGAAAATATTATTCCCTTACCATGTTCCACCTAATTGCCTTGATATTTTTATCAAAAATCAACTGGCCATTATATAAAGGATTTTTAGGCAAGTTTTGTGTGTAGTGTGAGATAAGAATCTGCATTCACTATTTTGCATTTGGGCATCCTAGCATCATTTGTTGAAGACTTTGTTTCTTTACTGTACTGTATTATTTATTTATTGCATCTTTGTGGATAATTAATTGATTATAAATGGAAAGGTTTATTTACATTCAGTTATATTCCATTAATCTATATGTCTGTTGTTACACCAATATCACACTGTCTAGATAATGGTGTATTATTGTAAGTTTTGAAATTGGCAGTGTAAATCTTTCACTTTATTTTTCTCTTTCAAAACTGGCTTCATGGTAAGTTTCATTCACTTGCATTTTCATGTATGTTTTAGGGCCAGTTTCAGTTTCTATAAAGAAGACTTCTGAGAATTTGATAAAGATTGTATCAAATCTATAGGTTAAACTGGAAAAATGTTATGTTAATAATAGTCTCATTATGAACATAGACTCTCTCCCCTTTAGATCAACTTTTAACTTTATACTTAAAGATTCATCTCAGTACATACAGATCTTCTTGTGTTTCCAATGTTTAATTTATTCCTAAGTATCTTTTTCTTCTTAATCATAAATTGAGAGAATTGTTTTCTTTTTTAATTAAATATATTTTAACTGATATATGAAAATGAAAATTGTTGTTTATGATGCACAATGTGACATTTTGATGCCTGCATATCTTCTGTAATGCTTAAATTGGGTTAAGAAAGTTATTATCTTAATTTCAACTTCTAACTATTTGTCACTAGTACATGGAATATATCTTGGTCTTTGTTTGAAACGAACTGTTGCATTACTGGTTGTTTTCAGCCATAAGGTGTAATGAGACGAAAGGCCTACGCTACTGTCCTGAACCTCCTCTTTCCATTGCAATACCATAAGTGGGTGGACTCCAGCTGCGAAACTGGGGGTTGTAATATCCTAAGACCAGGCGCCCTCACTGCTGTTTCAGTAACAGTATGCGAAGCATGGATGCCTTTGAAGTAGCCAAGATGCCAAGAATGGGAGCATGGACACGTGCAATGTCAAGATGCCTCGAGGGTAAAGACAGGGCTACTTCTCCATGGCCTTCGAGCTGATGCCCAAGCACAGGCACACGAAAGCCAACTTCATCATGGGGTGCAGGATGCGAGCTAGCTCGATGTTTCATCCCAGAGAGGGCAAGGTGAGTGACACCCTCAGTCATGGTCCCCACATCACAGACTTCTTTTTTTTTTTTGCGGTACTGGGGATCGAACTCAGGACCCTGCGCTTGCTAGGCAGGCGCTTATTCCACTGAGCTATATCCCCAGCCCCCCACATCACAGACTTCTATGCAGACATTCTCCTTCTTTCTCCAGTGTGTGTCTGTACATTTTTAACGGGCCTTCTCGAGCCTTCAAAGGAATACTTTGGCTTGTGGATGGGTGCATATATTTGCTCTTATGGAGGGAAGAAGGAAAAAGAAAGGCATGCCATAGTCCATCACCTCAAGAAATATTCTTTTTGAACATCATTTCGAACTCTTGCTTTTCAAAAAGTATTACAGTGGCACTTGTACGTAGATTTTGAATTGGAGAAATTTTTTATACCACATTTTCCCCCATCCATGCCCCATCTATCCCCCATTTTAGAAGTTGGGAATTTTCTTATCTTCATGGAAAATGGAGTTTGCAGTGTAAATTTTGGTAGTTGCTTTTGAATTATTTATATGAGGTATAGGTGAGATGCTAATTTATGAAAATTGTTCCTCCTGGAATTACAGTATTTTTTTTAAAGCTGCTTAATATGAAGGATATGCATGTTACACTGATGGTGTAGAAATGCCTTTACTGAGATTAAGAATACTTATGTGATATTATTAAGTCAAAGTTCACCTTAAAAAGTAGCAATTATAGTAGATAATAATTTGGAAAAATAGTGGTTATATTTACCATTTAACTAAATTGTTAGTCATACACCAAACTGTCAACCACGGATGTATTTGAATGTTTAGCTCATACATAGTTTTCATTTTCTGTTTTCTTTTGATAACCTGTCTTCAGCAATTTTCTAACATAAAAGCATATATTTATAATACAAAGTCACCAGTTCCTCAAATTTCAGCAATTACATTAGTTGTATAAAAATATGACAACTTAAAGTTGAAATTAAGCTTCATATTAATATACCATGTACATATACATCTTTCTAAGAAAATTCCACTCTATATAAACTTGTAGAATTTATGCTATAATTTTGACAATATGACACAATTTAAAAATAATATAACTCATTCTCCCTCATACTAATTTCTTTTTAACAATTATGCTGTCAGTGAAACAGTCTCATAGTCAGAGCCAGATTTACTATGGACCAAGAATCAGGGTGGAGCACATTTGAAGAATTAGTGTGGAGGTAGAATGATGAGCTATATTACTCTTTCCTGCCACACACACACACACACACACATATAATGTTTATGTATGTTCTTATTTACAATCTCATTCCCTCCCGCCCTCCTTCCTCCCTATTTCCTTGTCTCCATCCCCTCTCCTCCTTCTCCCTCCTCTCCCTCTCCCATCACTTGGATTAGTTATCTGCTTACATTAGCACCGAACAAAAAGCTTCTATTTCCCAATCATTATATCAGTCCGCCCTTCCCTAAGTGCAACTGTAGCCTATAAAGTTGGCATTGTACCAACATAGCAATAATTCATACCTTTATATCAAGACCATTGTGGCAAACTCGGGAATATCAATTTAGACAGCACTCCCTATACAATGCACACAAAATAATAATAGATCTTTGATTTATAACAGCATCTGTCTTTGCAGAACCTGTGCTATTCACAAGTTTTTGATTTACAATTCTTCATTACTGCTATTGATGGCTAGATGCCCAGAACAATGATTTTAAAATTGTATATTTCAATTCTGCAGAGCCCCATTATGCTCAGAAGGTACTGTGTGTCCTCAATTATTTTACAAACTGTAAATGTGAGAAGAAACAGTATCAGCCATTAAACATAGCCAAGATATTGTTGCGGCAAAAATCAGAAATCGGGTCAAACTCCACAGGGGATCCAAAAACTCATTCAGAACAAATGGAGTATTAATTAATTTTACTTTAGGATCAATTTGGACCGGTCACTGCCCCCCATTCCCGACCAGAGAATGTGGCACTTAACTACCTTTGTTCTCATCTTATATACATTTTTGGTTTCCATGGTAATAGATTGGAATGTCTAGGCCTGGCCATGGTTGTTTACCTTGCACCATGTGACCAGGTCAGGCTCTGACCATAATGATATATATACTTTAACAATTCAGGCAAGGAGAAGAATTCCAGGACAAAGTCAAAACTGCAAAGTTAACCCTTTATAACCCCTCCAGGATGTTTCTCAAGACACATTTTGAGGCTTGTCTGTCTTAAAATGTTGTGCTAAAAGTCACCGCCCATTACAATATTTGGAACTAATTTATAACTGAGGTTAATCTGTTCATTCAGAAAACTTTTATGAAAGGACTACTATATTTTAGGCACTATAATATAGGATAAATAATCTCTCTGTCAAAGCATCCCCCAAACAAAACCCATCAAGAATATATCAGCAGTCAAATAAAGTTGAATTTATTGGTTTATTCCAATTAACCAGACCACACACCACAGTGAACCATGGGGCTTCATACCAGTAGAGTGTTAAGAATGCTTTAATATAGGATGTGTGCTTATTTTAAAGAAAAAAAATGATACAAAATTTCAAAATAAAATAGTAGGAGAGTAACAGTGATTAGTACATTGCTTATCACTATCTTCAAAGTAGTTGCTCAGATTACAAGGTATAGGCATGAAAATTGATCAAGTGACATAAACACAAACCTTTGCTTTCAGTGAACTAGTAGAAGTTAGTACTATAGCTGTCTTTATATATATATATATATACATATATATATATATATATATATATATATATATATACACTTTTTCTTTTCTCCTTTTATCCACCCCAGTTTCTCTTTCCTTCTGAAGAGTTTCTTCCCATATCCCATTATCTATTGTACTTTTGGATCTTATTTTCCCTTTTAAGCTTCTTAACACTAGAGAGACAGTACAATGTTTACACAAGCAAGACTGATTTATTTCACCTTTGAGTATGGTCTCAGATTGCATCCATTTACCTATAAAAGTCTCAAGTTTATCCTTCTTTGTAGCTGAGCAGTGCTTCATTGTAAAACAAACAACCAAAAACCACATCTTTTTTATCCATTCCTAAGTTGATGGGCATTTGAACTGTTTCCAAGAGTTAGCTATGACAAATTGTGCTGCCATAAATATATGTGCACATATATTGCTGCAATGTGATATTTTTAATTCTTCTGGGAAAATACCCAGAAGGAGAATACCTGGGTCAAACAGGACCTTAAGTCCTAGTGTTTTTTGAGAAATCTGCATACTGATTTCCACAGTGGTTGCACCAGTCTACTCCAACAGTGGAAAAGGTTCCTTATTCCCCACAGCCTCTCCAGCATTTGTTATTGGTCAATTTCTTGATAATAGCCATTCTTTCCAGGGTGAGATGCAATCTTAGTGCTTTTAATTTGCATCTCTTGAATGACCAATGATGTTAAACATTTTGTCATATATTTATTTGCTATCTGTATTTCTTCACTTGAGAAATGTGTATTCCTCTCAGATGCCCATTTTTGGATTGGGGCTTCAAATTTGGGAAGGTCTGCTTTTTTTAATTCTTTATATGTTCTAGACAGGAGTCTTTTGTCTGAGAAAAAAATGGCTATAATTTTTCCCACTCTTTGAGTTGTCTTTTCACTCTGTTAGTGATTTCTTTTGATGTACAAAAGCATTGTAATAAGATGAGATCCCAGTTATTGATTTTTTAAAGTATTTCCTATGTAGTTTGGATTTTGCACATGAAGTCAAGATTTCTACCTACCTTCTCTTGCAGTAGATTCAGGGTTTCTGTTTTAATATTTGTAGCTTTGATCCATTTTGACTTTATCTCAGTGCATGGTGATAGCTATGGATCTAGTTTTAGTCTTTGACATGTACAGAGCCAATTTTTCCAGCACCATTTATTAATCTATCTTTCTTCCAGTGAACATGTTTGGTCCCTTTGTCAAAGAAGGTTGTGGGAGGATGGTCATTTTTATCATGTTGGTTCTTCCTATCCAAGAGCAAAGGATATCTTTCCATTTTCTGGTATCACCTTCAATCTCCTTTCTCAGAGTACTGTAATTTTCATTGTATACATCTTTTATGTCTTTTGTTAGACTGATTCATAAGTATTTCATTTTTTGGTTGCTATTGTGAAGGGTGTGGTTTCCCTAATTTCTCTCCCAGTAAATTTGTTGTTTGTGTACAGGAATGCTATTGATTTTTGAGCACTGATTTTGTATCCATCTATGCTACTGAATTTGGTTATTAAATTGAGAATCTTTTAGTGTTTTTAGGGTCTTCTATGTAGAGAATCATGTCATCTGTGAATAATGATAATTTTCAATTCTTTCTTTCCTATCCTTATCCCTTTTATTTCTCTCTCTTGTGTAATTCCTCTGGCTAATGTTGCCAGAACTATGTTAAACAGTAGTGGTCATAGTGGACTTGTGCCACGTGCAGCTGAGAAGAATGTGTATTCCAATGATGACAGGTGGGACACTCTGAAAACATCTACCGGGAACTTTTGTTTACAGGTTTGGTTCAGTTCTGATATTTCATTGTTGATTTTTTTTGTCTAGTTGATCTATCTCTTTGGAACGATGGAGTATTAAGTCTCCTATTACAAATGTGTCATTGCTTAATTCATTTTTCATATGTATTAATAATTGTCTTAAATAGTTGGGTACTCCCATATTTGGTGCCTACATATTATTTGGTGCATATATATTTATGATTGTTATCTCTTCCTCTTTAAGTGTTCCCTTCACAAGTATCTAGTGACCTGCTTTATCTCTTCTGATCATTCTTGGTTTGGAGTTCACATTGTCTGCAAACAGAATAGCTACACCCACTTTCTATGGGTTCCTGTGGCATGGAGTATTGTCTTCCATCCTTTGATTTTCAATCTGTACATTTCTTTTTCAGTTAAATGTGTTTCTTGTATACAGCATATTATTGGATCTTGTTCTTGATCTATTCTGAGAGTCTGTTTCTTTTGATTAGTTAATTGAGACCATTTACATCAATGGTTATTACTGATATTTATTGGCTTATCCTTGTCATAATATTTTCCTGTTGTTGGTTTCCTACTTTTCCCCTCTGTTTCATTGCTTGCCTTGCCTGGTACCTTGTTTCTATTGTTGTTCTTGGAATTGTGGTCATTTTTATCTCTGTCTAAGATATCTTTCAGTACTCTTTATAGGGTTGGTTTGGTGGTCATGCATTTCTTCATTTGTTTTTGTCATGGGAGTATCTTATTTCTACATTAATTTGAAAAATAGTTTTGTAGGGTACATAACCTGGATTGGAAGTTGTTTTCTTTCACGTCTTGAAATACTTCTTGAAAGCTCTTCTTGACTTGAGGGCTTGTGTTGAGAAGTCTGCCATGATTCTGATGGGCTTTCCTTTATAGGTTATCTATTTCTTTTTTCTAACAGTTTTAATATTCTGTTCTTGTGCTGAATTTCTGAAATCTTGATTATTATGTGTCTTGGTGTAGTTTTATTTTGGCCATGGCTGTCTGGAGTTACATTTGCTTCATTTATTTGTATGTCAAATTCTTTATCCACATTTGGGAAGTTTCCTGCCATTATTTCTGTGAAGAGCTTGTTTTATGCTTTTGTGCTGTCTCCAGCTTTTTCATTGACGCCAGTAAATCTTCTGGTATTTTTCTTTGAATCACCTTGTAGTGGTTGGATTGATGTTTCATGTCTCTTGCTATTTGTAAGACATCTTTCTTGTCATGATCACTGGCTGCAATATTCTACCCTCTCCTTCATTCAATGTGGTGCATACGCTTTCAGTGGAGGTTTCTTTGGATTTCTGTTTGGGTCTGTTTCATGGGTCCCGTTTCTTTCCTGTGTTGGGCACTTTTTGTTTCCATCATTTTTCTAAGGTCACCTATTCTTTTATCTTGTCTTCTCTAATATCTTTGATTTCAAGCATCCTTTCTTTATGTACCTGAAAGATTATTTTCTCTGTAGGCTTTTCCACTTGTTTGTTTTTTCACTTCTGCTGCTATCATTTCAGAAAGTTCCAGTGTTTGACCTCCAATTTCATCTATCTCCTTGTGTTCTGGGCTTGTCCTGGATAGTCTGGGGGTCTGGGGTTGCATTTTGCTTCTGTGTCTTGCCATTTTCTCTATTCTCCTTTTTATTTTATTTTGTTTTCTATGTTGATGTTTGCTGATTTCTTATGATAGATAGCTTTATCACCAGTACTGAAGCTTCCCTAGAGGATGTTTGTTCTTCAGGGATGTCCTCTAGAACTAGATGGTTCTTTATGGTTATCCCATGGACCTATCTTTCCAATTTGTGAAGAAAGCAGTTACTATTTGGCTCAGCACCAGTCCTTTGGTACTGGATTGTGGTGATGATTATGACCCATACAATCACAGCATTATTATTCACAGGAGAAAAATTATTATAACATATACAACATTCCAGCTACAGTAATAACAATAGTAATAACAATAGTTTCAAGTACAGTTTTACTGACAACCTGCTACCTCCAACTACAGGAGTAAATTCTAAAGTTATACAGCAAAATAAGCATATATGATGTATACATTTGCAGTGATTTTTCCCCGTAGTGGAGTGATTTAACACTTTTTCAGGGGTGGGGGAAAGGGTCAAAATGGGTAAGGGACAGGATAAAGTGATGAATGAGGTAAAATGTAGGAGAGTCAAGGCTAAAGGTCAAAGGTTGATTGCCTGGGTTTTGGGAAACTGGAGGACCCATGGGGAGAAGAATGAAATAGAATGTGAAGTAGTAATCAGAAAGGGCAGAGACAATGTTCACTCACTTGAAAGTTTAAATTAAAAAAGTAGTTGAGGAAAGAGAAAGATCAACAGAAGAAAACAAAAAGATAGGTAAGAAACCTGAACAGCAAAAACAAAAAAGGAGGAAAAAAGAGCAGAATATAAAAGAAATGAAGAAACAAATAACAGACCCAAATAGACCCCAGTCTATCACCATGCACCAAACTCAGGTCAAAATGGATCATAGACCTCAACATCAAAACAGAAACTCTAAACCTACTGGAAGACAAAGTAGGTAAAAATCTGGAAGACATAGGAGTAGGCAGAGAGTTCATGAACAAGAACGAAGCTGCAAGGGAAACACTTCAAAGAATCAATAATTGGGACCTCA